>APFE031394593.1:0-47037 GCA_000404065.3 Pinus taeda
CAAATTTACGAAAAAGGACCCCCTTAGACTTTTCTTTTCTGTGTCTTTTTCAAAATCTCTAAACATGAAAAAGACTTTGAGTTTTCCCTGTGTCGAACTCATTAAACCCTGACGACATTGGACTCGTCACCATGACGGGACTTGAGCTTCTCCTCCCTAGGGCTTGTTAAATTATTACTAGTTTGGATTCATCTGAAGGTCAAACTTATATTACAAGCATATGCTATACCCTTCAAGCTTGTTTTAAAAAATAATTGGGGTACTCACCAGAGTCGCCAACTTGTGAAGTAGGAAAGTTTTCCCTCTACGGACAAAGGAAACCCCTCTAGCCCTAGAGTGGGTCTAGTCATAGCAAAGACTAAACAACAATTGATTCCCTTAAATAGTCATCATTGGAGGCCTACTAGTTGATGACGTTCTGTTGTGTTGCTCCAGATTCTATTTCTTTCTCCTCAATGAGAAATCAACCTAAAACACCATAAGAAAACAACAGAGCATGTAATTGAGAACAACACTGATCTATTTACTTATAAAATCAAGAAATCATAAGCTATAAAGTAAATGTACACAAGATATAGGAAATAATCATTGATTGTATTAAAATGAATCAAGAGAAAAGCTTACAACCAAGTCTTGACATCACAAGCCCTCTCGGAGGGTCTAGCTAGTATGTTTCTTCAAGAATTCACTCTCAAATGGCTCTCCCAAATAGACAAAATCTCTCTCTCACTCATAAACGTTTATGCAAGGTTTAGGCACTCCAGAACCTCTTAGAAAACTATTGGCAGTCCCACACTTGTTACACTCACACCAAAGCTATCTACTAAACTCAAAAGAACCAACAGCACTCCAACCAAAAGAACCAGCAGATCATAGCAATGGTGAGTAATTTTATAGGACGAGTCTCCATGAAATGAGGGAGAGGGAGCTTATCCTCAAGGGAGGTTGCACAAAAGACGGAACCACCATCCCAAAGGAGGAAGGGCAACCCAAACTGACCCAACAACCAGATCTAGAGACATCCAGAAGGTCAACTGTTTGAACAAATTTTCCCAATCTGGATCATCACTAGTCATAGACTAAGTCTCAACGACAGCATCGTAAGGAGGCAATGCATGCAGATCAATCGTCATGATAAATAGCTGGTAGCCTCGTGCCAGGCCCCAAAATTTGACCATCGTAGATGTTAGGCTAGGCAATAACTCCAATAGGCAGTAAAACTGATTCGATTTATTTCATTAGGTATGTTATTGTTATATACAAAAGGGTGTGACTGCTCAGTTCATCTCCTGATGACTGTTCACATTCCTAATTTAACTGTTTACATAAATTCACCCAATCGTGAGGATTAGGTGTCAACATTCCCCCGCTTAATAATCTGAAGGGATGTTGGTGAGTCCAACCATCGTTCTGAATCTTTCAAGCTTTTCTCTTCCAAGCGCTTTGGTGAAGATGTCTGCAACTTGCTCATTTGTGGAACAATGGCGGAGATGGATTGTTTGGCCTCAACATGATGTCGGATCAAATGATATTTAGTATTGATATGCTTTGTACGATCATGAAACTTTGGGTTCTTGGCCAACTTTATTGCAGAGGTGTTGTCAATCATGAGTGGATTTGATTGTACTTGTTTCACCTGCAAATCTTCAAGAATTTTTCTGAGCCACACAATTTCTTTTGTTGCTTCAGCTGCTGCCACGTATTCTGCTTCTGTTGTGGAATCTGCTGGAACTGATTGTTTGCGTGATCTCCAAGGGACAGCTCCTGATCCAAGACTCATAGCATATCCTGAAGTAGATACCCCAGTTTCTTTGTCTCCATCAAAGTCTGAATCAGAGTATCCGATCAAACTGAAGTCATCCACCTGTGTGTACTTGATTCTAAAGTCTTGAGTTCCCTTCAAGTACATTAGAAGTCTTTTTGCAGCAGACCAATGTCCCTCACAAGGCTTTTTCATAAACTTGGAGAGGATTCCAACAACAAATGAAATTTTGGTCTGGTAGTAGTTAGGTTGTTGAGACTTCCTACAAGCTGTCTATATTTTGTTGCATCCTCAAATTCCTTTCCTTCAAAAGATGTGAGCTTTAAGTTTTGTTCCATTGGAGTAGTAAGAGGATTGCACTCTATCATGCCAAACCTATTCAACAAATCTCCAATGAATTTCTTTTAAGAAAGAAATATGGACTGGATGTTGGGTTACTTCAATGCCAAAGAAATGGTAGAACATAGCCGCAAATTAGTGAATTTCAAAACTTTTCCCCAATTCCTTCTTTATGGATGCAATGTAGTCTTTCATTGTTCCTTGTCATTAAAAGATCATCTACATATACCACAAGATATACAACTATTTTGCCAACTTTCTTGACAAATAAAGTTGCATCATCAAGATAAAAATGATTGAAGTTGAGTTTCAGAAGATGCTCAGTTAGTTTTTCATACGAGGCTCGCGGTGCTTGTTTGAGGCCATACAAGAACTTCACAAGTTTGCATAATTTATGTTCATGTCCTTTCACAGCAAATCCTTCAGGCTGGGACATAAAAGCATTTTCTTTTATATCTCCATTCAAGAAGGTAGTTTTTACATCCATTTGATGGACTTTCCAACCGTTCTGAGCTGCTAGTGCAAAGAGTGTCTGGATGGTGGCCATTTTGCTGTGGGGGAAAAAGTTTCCTCATAATCGACCCCTTCCTTCTGTGCAAAACCTTTTTCCACAAGCCTAGCTTTGTGCTTGTCAAGTGAGCCATCAGCTTTGTACTTGTTCTTGTAGACCCACTTGCAGCGAATTGGTTTGGTTCCAAATGGAGGATCAACCAGCTTCCAAGTGTCGTTCTTTATGAGGGCATCATACTCCTTTTGCATTGCTTCTTTCCATTCATCATGAGAGGCAGCTTCTTTAAAGGAAGTTGGTTCAAAATATGTAGACAAGTCAATCAAATCATAAGAAACATCCATATCAAAACAGGTGAATTAGAGTCATCTACATCACCTCCATTTTGCTGGTTTGAATTTCTGGTTCCTGTTTTTCCAATTTCATCAGGATGAACACTTTCAAGTGTCTTTGTCAACCACTTTCGGGGACCTTTCTGAGATGGTCCAGGTTTCTCTGTTGACTGAGTTGGGACTGAATCGAGATTAAGTCTCCCAATTCTATCAATTACATCACTTAAAGCATCATCCGTTGTTGGAGTTTCATTCAGGGGAGAGTGTTCTTCAGAAGAAGATTCCACATGTTGATCTAGAATAGGAATCCCCCCTTCAAGATGTGGAATCTGATTATCAAATTCTTGAAATGATTTCGTTTTTGCGAATCTATCCAAGCGATCAAGTTGCCGCTCAACAACATTGTCAGATTTGGATGATTCAAGAAAAATTACATCTCTAGATATAACAAACTTTTTATTTACTTCATCATAGAGGCGGTATGCTTTGGAGGTGTTTGAATACCCCAGGAAGATACACTTACGACTTCTAGCACCAAGTTTGTTTCTATGTACCTTTGGTATCAAAGCATAACAGGTGGAACCAAAGATCCTGAGATGTTTTACCGAAGGAACATGTCCATACCACAATTCATAAGGAGTCTTGTTTCTTATAGCATTAGATGGACATCTATTCTTTATATATGCAGCACATAGAACAGCATCAGCCCAAAACATTATCTTTACATTTTTGAAGAAAAGCATGGATCGTACCATATTCAAGATTGTTCTGTTCATTCTTTCAGCTACACCATTTTGTTGGGGATTATAAGGCACAGTTGTTTGATGTTTGATCCCATGTTTGCGAAGATAGTTTTCAAATTCATTTGATGTATATTCTTTTCCATTATCAGTGCGAATGGACCCAAAATGAGATTGTGCATCATTTTCAATCCATTTATGAAAATTCTTGAATGTTTGAAAAACATCAGATTTGTTCTTCAATAAATAAACCCAACACATTCTGGTGTAGTCATCAATAAACGTCATGATATATTTATTTCCATTTGCAGAAGAAATAGGCATTGGACCACATAAATCTGAATGAATGAGTTCAAGTTTCCTATGTGCTCTTGAATGTGAGTCATGAAAAGACTGTTTGCTATGCTTTCCTAGAATGCAAGCATCACATTGCTTAAGTTTTCTAGGAATTGTAGGCAAACCAGCAACACCATTTTTCTTCAATAAACGGAGACTGTCATAGTTTAAATGTCCAAATCTAGCATGCCATAATAAACTTGATGGAAGTGTACCTTCTTCATGATGAGAAATATATGAGAAATGTTGTGCATGAGCAAATGTTCCTTGCAGTTTTAGAAGTTTTTCTTCTTCTATTCCCCTCATGACAAGTGAGCGATCAGATGATTTTCTCACCTCAAGCTTGCCATCAAACATATGAATGGTGTGACCTTACTGGCGGATGTGGACCAAGGACAACAAGTTTCTCTTGAGCTGTGGGAGATATAAAACATGATCAAGAAGAAAGTCTGAGAGACCAGGCAGTTTAACCCTGATTGTGCCAAGCCCTGATGGCTTGATTTTTGACTGATCTGCAAAGTATACTACTCCATCAACATTGTCAGTGAAATATTCAAAAAAATCTTTTCTATGAGTCATGTGACAAGTTGCTCCTGAATCAAGCAACCAATCAATTTTCTAGGAAGCAAGTGAAGTATTAAACAAATCTTCATTTACTCCAATGTTACATTGTGCCTCAACATAGTGAGCGGATTCAGGTGATTTACCTTTGTCTGTATCATCAGTTTTACCTTTCTGTTGGTTTCTTCTCTGCTCAATTTTGTCCCATGGTAGCTTTCATGTGGATGCATCATGTGATCCGTTTCTTTTGTAGCGAATACAGTGTAAATCTACCTTTTCTCCTTGAGAATGTCTGCCCCCCCTACGTCTGAAATATCTTCCTCTTCTTCTTCGTCCACCTCTTCCTCTTGTAGAATCTTGAGCAGGATGTTTTTCTTTATGAGCAAGGCACACAGTCTCTTCAGAAGACTCAGGGGTTGTCTTCTTTCCAAAAGCTTTTTCTCTTTCAGCAAACTTTTTCAGAAGAGAGTCAAAGGTCACATCTTTGAGATTTCCATTTGCTTGCAAAGACTCAAGATATTTGGAGTAAGTAGGATAAAGTGCCTTGAGAAAAGAGATAAGAGGAATATCCAATTCAACCTTAGTGGACTTGATATCATGCATTATATACTTTATTTCAGATGCAAGAGCAAGAGGATCATTATTTTGCAGTTCAAGAGTGAAGAGTTTAATCATGAGTTGGACTACTTCAAGTGCAGAATGTGAGTCATAGAGTTCTTTCAGCTTTTGTAAAGCTTCAAAGGTAGTTGAATATGATGAAATATGGCGACTCACCTCTTTATTTACAGATGCTATGATTAATGCATAAGCTTTGTTGTTGTTGTTTTCCCAAATGGCAAGCTCTTTGTCTGAGGTAGGCTTTTTTGGGTCACTGTCTCCTTCTCCGACACACACTCCTTTCCACAACTCATTGAAGATGAAGGTGTGTTGTATCATCCGAGACCAATTAGGATAGTTCTCCTTTCCAGTGAGAACTATTCCTACCATAGAGATGATTGAATGCATTCTATAAAAAAAAACTTCTGCTGAAAAAAACTTCTACTGATATACAGTGAAATTGTACTCAAAACAATTATGCGGGAAATAATTTTGGTTTTAAAAATAATTAATCATTCACCGCGAGCTCTACAAAGTTGGAGCAGCCACGGCATCAACCACGAGCTCTACAAAGTTGGAGCAGCAATGATATTACAATTTCAAAGTTCACTGAAAAGACTAAAAAATCACCATAAATCCCTTTGATTCTCTAGACTTTGAAGCCAGTAATAAAAATATGGCAGCGTTAAAGTGCTGGACAGTTTTTAAAATATGGGACAACGTTAAAGTCATTTTAAAGACATACTAAAAAAATGCGCTTGATCACCATTGCCAATCAATATATACCATTAATATACAACATTCAACGCAAATGGGAATGTAAAAACCCTTCCGCACTCAACCATATACCATATACCAGGTTGTTACTGCTTCGTTGAACAGTCGATACCATATAACGGATACTATATACCCACAGTGCATAGCTCATATAAACCACAATGTTAATACAACCCACTGCGCACAGCTCATATACAATTAGTCTCTGTCGTGTGGAAAACAAGGAAAAAAAATGCACATGTACTGTTCATTTGTCATCACAAATCCATTCCAATACCTAGCAGTATTTGAAGTGCTGGTTCAATTCCAACGTCCACTGGACAAACGAGAATACCATACAACGCATACCATACAACGTTTAAAGCAATATAGTTATGTATTTAAACTTTAAGGATAGTGCATTTAAACTATTCAAAGTTTAAAGAAATACCATATACTGGTTCAAGTCCGAGGGGGCTGAATCTATACTTGCCATTGCATTTAATGAAATAGTAATCAATCTTGAAAGCTGTAAATTCTGGAGCCTTTCCCGTCAAAATCAATTCTTAAACAATTTCCGCTCTCCCTTTCATATTCGAAATTCAGACCATCTGGTCAAGAAGCGGAATATACAACACGAGAAGCTGAGAGTGTGAATGTTTTATGACAACATAATATCGCAGTAAAATGAAATGTACAAAAATGAGAGTAGGTGCAAAAGCGGATTGATATGGAGAAAGCAGTTTCAAGTTTTATGAATGGTGAATGAAATGCATGTTGCATAACCCCTCACACAACTAGAATTAATCCGTCGAAACTGGCATTGATCCATTTGTACACAACATAATGAACAGACAATAACGGTGGGCGTTTTGTATTCAGTTTGAGCATCTATAGGATAGGAGCAGCGTAGCAGAGAAGGGCATTTTGTATTCAGTTTGAGCAGCTATAGGATAGGAGCAACGTAGCAAAGAAGGGCATTTTGTATTCAGTTTGAGCAGCTATAGGATAGGAGTAGCGTAGAAGAGAATAATAGTGAATAGTAGGGAAATAATGATGGGTTCAGGCTCTCATAGGCAGAATAGGGAGTTACAAAGCAGAGGGAAGCCAAAAATGGTGCTGGCTCTGAAACTATGTCAGGCCAGGAGCAACTCCAGTTTGGCAGAAAACTGATAAAATTTATTTCATTAGGTAGCTATTGTTATATACAAAGAATGTGACTGTTCAGTTCATCTTCTTGATGACTGTTCACATTCCAAATTCACCCAATCGCAGAGGATTAGGTGTCAACAAAACAAAAAACACAAAACCCAACATGGACATACAAAAAAACAAACCTTAGGGCTTAAAGTTAGCTTTACCCGGAAACTAAATATTTTCCTCAACGTTTCTAATTTTCCGAGATCACACTAAGGCACAACAAAAAAGAGCATACGCATGAGAAAAATCCTTCCTATCTGTTTCTAATTTTCCCAGATCGCACAGAGTCGCAGGGCAAAGAGCATACGCAGAAATGGAAGGTATAGATCCGGTAATAAAAAAGAAGCTAAATAAACCAAAATAATAAACAGAGAGAAAATAACTAGAAACTGCAAATCAACACTGTATACCTCCAGATCTTAAAAATGACGTAGCTAGGGCTACTACAAACCTTTTCACATGAAATGAAAGGGGTTCCTCACTGGAACAGATGCTCCTAACACAACAGAGTAGTCCTCTCGGCCCGAAAGTAGTCAGAAACAGCAGATCTAGGAAACGATAGTTGGATTCAGTTCTACTGGCTTCAGATGTGGATCACAATGGACGCGGCCCTCAAATAGCTCTGATACCATGTAGGAATTTACAGGGTAAGTTCCTTAGAAAGAACACCAAAGGACACCGCTCACAAACAGATCACAGATCAATACACCAGTATTTTTGACGTGGTTAAAACCCTCAAAGAGGGAAAGAGTCCACGGCCTGAGCCAATGCGACCACTTCAAGAAATTTATTAATAAAAGAATGAAATTTTACATAAGCTTCTCTCATGAAAAGTTAACCTACAGATGACCCTCCATGCTCTTTAAATAGAGATCATGGACCAATCGGGTGTTAAGTCACGGATCAAGTGTCGGTAATACCGAGGAGAGAATGAAATGTTGGATCACTACATATCATGACCGTCAGATTGTAAGTTACAAAAGTACATAGTAAAGAAACACACTTTACGTAACTATATACTATACCAAGTTATACTTAACTATTTCCTATATGTAGGAATATCCTAACAATTAGACTAGATAGGTTGGCAAAGATAGAACAAGAAATGCAGGTTATCAAGAAGAATCTAAAAGAATCATAAGAAAGGCATAAGAGTTATGCAGATCAACACCATATTTAAGGAGTTTCAGGTTGGGGAGCATGTGTACTTACGCATCAAGCCCAAGAGGAGCTCCTTGAGGATTGGATCATTTGATAAGATGGAACCTATATATTGCGAGTCTTTCAAGATCCTTGAGAGGATTGGACCAGTGGCCTATCAACTTGCACTACCTACGATAATGAAATTTCGTCATGTTTTACATGTTTCGTTACTTAAGAAGTATGTGAAGGATGTTGATTATGTGATTGACTAGTCTGTATTGTAGGTGGAACCAGAAGGAGAATCAATAAATCGAGCAATTTAAAGTGCAGTGGAAGCACTTTGGGCCTGATAAAGCTATATGGGATATGCATGATCAGGGGCTATGTATCCTTCTCTATTCATTGATTGAGTAGATGTATTCTAATATATGCTTTGATGTTGTGTTTGGGTTATGTTTATATATATGCATATCTATGTAAATATTGCATCAATTTGTGTTATAAAGCTCCAATAAGTGGTATAGTTTTCATGGTATGATGGTTATGGTCTCAACAATATGATATGATGTATATACTACATTGAGTTGTGTTATACAACTTCATGGGTAGCATTTTTTTTTTATGGATTATAATTGTCATTGAACATCGATGACAATGTTCCTCCAAGGGGGAGGGATTTGTAACATCCCCTGGTTGATTATCCATGTAAATAAAAATAAGACCAAGCATTAGGGGAATTTTGAGGTCTAAAATGGGCCTCCTAAGAAAAATGTACAACAAAAATAAACTTTATAAGAACCAATAGGATTCAAGAAGATGATTTCAACCATGGGGGATGATTCACCATTTTTGGAGCAAAAAATAAAATGATTAAAAAATAATAAAATAATAAAACTAATTTTTCAACTCCTATTTTGAACTTATTTACCTAAGGTTTTACCCAAATTTCGAATAAGAGTACTCATTGGATGAAAAATATAATTCCTCATCCCAGGATTATCCACATTGCGTACTTTTGATGGACCCTACTAGATGAAAAATAAAAAATACAGGAAAACACGTAATTGCAATCACGTTTTTCATATATTTCTCATTTTTGTGCAGCAGGGTCCATAAAAAGTATGCAACATGGGTAATCCTTCGATGAGGAATCACATGTTGCATCTAATGAGTGTTTTTGCTCAACATTTGTGTAAACCCATAGAGAAATAAGTTGAAAATACGAGTTAAAAATAGTTTTTTCCCTCTAAAATTTGATGAAGTAATGTAATATTGTTTTATTATTTTCACTATTATTTTATAATTTGCTTAGGAGTCCCATTTTATACCTCAAGATTCCCCTAGTAGTCATGGGACATGTTAGCCTTGCTGGAAAATGGCCCAAAAATGGATCCAAATATGCTCTTGAAGTCTTCAAAATTTGCCTAAGATCATCCAAAGATCAAAAAAATTCATAGGAGGAGAGCCCTTAAAAGGGAGGAAAAACACTATCGGGAGGCTAAAACACTGAAACAATAGTGAAAAAACACTATCGGGAGGCTAAAAAACAAAAAAAAAAAATTAGTGAAAAAAAACATATTGGAGGCTTAGACAGTGCAATGTGCAACAGCTGTTAGATCTGGCTGATTAGCGTCCTAGATCTAAGTGGCAAATCACAATCGACACTACATAGAGGATGACTTAATACTGGGCACAAGACACCTGTGATCAGTGATCTCCGATGATCGGATTGGCAGGTCGCTATTGTCAGGAACGTATGGCGTGTTATATAAAGACCTTTGGCCTGGGCGATATGCGATTGTGACAAGTCGCATCACAATATCGCGTCGGAACATTGCAAAGGAGCGGGGCCTTTACACATTCATATGTGCAATGCGATAACCGGACCCGATGGTTATATACATGTTATTTCATAAGGTTTCAAATATGCGGGAAGGCCATTTTTAATGTATTTTGTGTATTTTCGTTATATAACGAAAATACAAAGGGAGCCTTAGGCAGCGCTGATGCGATAAAGCCTAGACCTGAAGGGGTTCAGGAATGAAAATTAATAATATTTCAAGTCTGCAAGAAGCTAATTTTTAATGCACTTTCAATGTATTTCGTTATTTAACAAAATATAAAGGGAAGCTTGGGTTTGCAATATGTGATAAAACCTGGACCAAAAAGGGTCTGGGAAGGGAAATATATAAGATTTGAAGTCTGGAGGGAGCTATTTTCATGTGATTTTCATGATTTTTTGTATTTTTTATACAAAGAAAATACACAGGAAATAGGCCAGGTGTGACTTGCGACAGCAACCTAGAGGGCAGACCCGATAGAAGAATAAATCAATTTTAAGGACTTTTGAAGTTTGGAAGAACAAAGATAGGTAGGATTTTCACAGTTGCAACGTTTTTCTCTGTTTAACAAAAAATCAGTCATTCTAAATATTTAAAGGGAAACAATTACTGGGAGACGGAGACTGAAAAGTGGTTATAGAGCATCATAGCATGATGGATATCAAAGGCTTCATTGTCAGCAGCCCGAAACAAAAATATCATGGGCATCAACAGCGCAACACAACCCGAAACAAAATTGGTCATAGAGCATCAACAACATAGCTTATCCAAAACCAATAAATGATCATGGGGCACCTCTGGCATAAGACAGCTCCCTACCAGCACAACAAACTACTTGAATGCGGTCACTCTTCTGTCAGAAGAAAGAACTTATGAACCCATGCTTGCCTAGTCAGGGCATCAAACAGCTAACAGGATAGGGAGGATAGATTAAAACCTCTCGAGCCTCAAAAGGCTCGAGAGCATTGTAAAGAGCTATAAATATCTAAAAGCAAAATGTAATAAGGGTTCAACCTTTGGAGACTATGGAGACTCTACTCCTCTAAACTTCTCATCTTCACTCCAGCAATATAAGCCTCTTTTTTTGTTATATGTTCAATTCCCATTTTATTTGATGTTCTATGCTTGCACATGAATAGGTTATTCATGTTTTCTGCTATGTCTAATGCTAGATAACTATCAACTTATCTCTGCATTGATAAATTAGATTTGCAAGTTTCATTTACTTCATGTAGCTAGCCATTCATATGTTTTTATGTATACATCTGTTGTTACCGTTAGTATTCTCCATCTATCCATTGAATCTATAAACTACTAAGCATTAGAGGTTTAAAGCATTGTATTGTTGAGGGTGTTCATGCATGTCTTGAGTGAGAATAGAGCTGAAATGGTTATCTGACTTGATCCAAACCATCATCCATTCCAATAGTTCAGAGAACAATATTGAAGATTATATGTTACCAGGCATCTCTGAGTTGCAACATAGGAGAGTTTCCTGGAGTGATGACATAATTGGCATCATTGTCGGGAAGAGGAAAATGAAGCTCAACTTCCTTGGGAGACAACATAGATCTAGCTTTGATGATAGACAAAGTCTGGGCACTTTTTTGGTTGTAATCATCTATCTGGCGACTCTACTGGAGGTCAAACCTCTTGGCGACTCCACTTTATAGTTCTGGCTCAGTTTGTGAGGCATACTCAGATAAATCCTCAGAAATCACAAGTTGATCTAGTATCTAACCCTGAAAATGTCATCAAAGAAAGAAAGGATTTGCAGAAAGGAGCATAAGGTTCAAGTAAACCTAAACAATACTTTGTATCTCTTCAAGAAAATTCTGTAATAGAACAAATACATGTTGAGAGTATAGCGTCTAATACTAGCAGTGAAGAAACACTCTTAGAGATTCATAAAGCTCCTTATTCTTTAGGTTCTCCTTTTGTTGTAAGCCCAAAGGAAACCTCACCTCCTATCCATCATACTCTTTTAGTCTTGTTAGTCACTCCTCAGCCCTCCATCATTCAGACTGCCAGTACGCTTATAACCACCACAGCTATGGCAAGTCCACAATCACTCACCAAAATGGAAAGAATCCTAGCTACTAGGTATGGACCACTAATACTAACCACTCCTTTGAATGCCATGCCCACTGGAGAATATCAGAAATATAGGCCTAAGTTCACTGGGACTAAAAGTGTTACAGCTGAAGAACATCTTGAATCATTCTATAGCGATGCTGATAACCTGAACATTAGTGAAGATGATGTGTGGATGAAAGTCTTTGTCCAAAGCCTAGATGGAGAGGCTAGAAAATGGTTCAAAGAACTAACCCCAAGACCTACAGCAGATATTGAGGCTTTAGATGATGCATTCCTAAAGCATTGGGGTGACAAGAAGGATCTCCTCTACTACCACACTAAGTTTGGGAACTTAAAGAGGGAAAATGGTGAGTTGCTATCTGATTTTAATAAGAGGTTTAACCATATGTACAACAAGAAACCAGCTGAAGTAAAACCCACTACTACCTCTGATAAATGCACCTATGCCAGTGCTTTTGATTTTGTCTTCCACCTATTGTTGAGGGAGAGACAATGTGCTACTTTGGCTGACATGCATGATGCAACCTTGGAAGTGGAATCAAACATCATGGCTGTAGTGAAGCTCAAGGGAAATGTTGATAGAAGAAGATAGAGGGGCGAGTCTTCATCATCTTCAGATTGCAAGATAGACAAAATGACCAAAATGATAGAGTCATTAGCCTCTGAAATCTCAAAATTAAAGGTTGAGCAGCACCTTGGGAAAGGAAGGGTTCCTAATACCTTTGCTCCTAGAAATCCAAATCCATATAGAAGAACTAATGAACAGTTGTATATTTTGCAAAGAAGCAAAGATGTCAATGAAGACCAAAGGGTGAAGACCCCTTTCCAGAATGTAGTCATGGAAGAAGAGTAGTTTGAAGAAGATGAGATCCATTATTTTGAAGACAAAGGAAATGCCTCCTTTTTTACTTCAGTTTTCCTTTTGCAAAGTCATTATTCAATGACCAGATTAACCAAGAATGAGATAGTGAAGCTATTCTACAAACTGTAGATCAGCAAAGATATAGTCTGAGGTCAAAGATGAATAATGCCTTGAAGGAAACTCATGTTCAAAGAGTTGTTGTCCCTATAGTACATCAAGCTAATAAGCAAAAGCAACCGGTAGTTGATACCATCATCCTCAAAGCTCCAGCTCATGAGGTAAGAGGCCTTGACAAGTCTCCTTCTCCTTTTAGTTTTGAATCAAAAATTCAGAAACAAAGAATACCTACGTCTCTGATTGAACTATTGAAGAATGAGTCCTTCAAAAGATCCATTCTCGAGGCCCTTGAGCCTAAAGCCATCCAAGCCTCCACTAACTATATAAATCTGCAAGATCACAAGCCATTTGTTATTCTCAGCCCAATTATTGAAAATTGTGAAGACAACTCCCCATCATTCTATGTCTCTCTGGCTATTCATGATAAAATCCTTCACAACTGCCTTCTGGACACGGGAGCTAGCCATAATCTAATACCCAAGGCTATTATGGATGAGTTGGGTCTTGACATTACCAAGCCTTATCATGACCTATTTTCTTTTGACTCTAGAAAAGTGAAATGCCTGGGATAAATCAAGGACCTAGCCATCACTTTGTCTCAGCTACCCATGAAGAGCATGATGATGGATATTGTGGTAGAAAATGTACCCCCAAGTTTGGTATGTTACTTTCCACAGGTTGGATCAAGAGATTAGGTGGATCATTACAAAATGAGTTGTCCTATGCTATTGTCCCAATTTTTGGAGGTGAGAGCATGAGATTATATAGAGAAGCTGAGTTGGCTTATATCATCAACGATGAAAGGAATCCCACTAACCATCCCATCTATGTTTCTGACACTGATTTTGGAGCTTGTATTCTTCATATTGAAGAATCCTAGTTGGCCTCCACGAAGCTTAAAAAACTAGGTTTCCAGATCGTTGAGGAAGAAGGCCCACAGATTTGGGACATGTTCTTTGATGGGGCTTGCTCTAAGGAAGCTGTAAGGGCAGGTGTAGTCCTTGTGTCCCCAACACAGGAATACATTCGTTTATCTTTCAAATTAACCTTTCAAGTTACAAACAACATAGCAGAGTACGAAACTTTGATTTTGGGCTTAAGCGCTGCTAAAGAACTGGGTATCAAAGGCTTGAAAGTGTTTGGAGAAGCAAACCTCATCATTCAATAAGTCAATAAAATGTTCCAAGCAAAGTATCCAAGGCTGAAAGCATACAGAGATGAGGTATGGAGGCTCAAGGATTCTTTTAATAAATCATCATTTCTTATATTCCGAGAATAAAGAACCAACTTGCTGACTCCCTTGTTGTGTCTGCTAGCATGTTTATTCCTCCTTTGCCTCCTAAATATATGTATGGAATTTAGGTAAAATATAGACTATCTCTGCCTGACAATGTCAAATACTGGAAAGTTTTTTAAGACGATAATGAAATTAACAGGTTTCTACAAGTCGTTGAAGAATTTTCTGAAACGCACATCGACCAAGAAAATGAAACCATGGAAGAATGCAGCAACTCCAAGCTAAAGGATGAGATCGACAGAGAAAGCATTTTCCAGCTGCCTAGTAACCATATACCAAAGGGATTGGTGACTCAAGAGAAGTTGTTCGAACATAATGATGTGCCTTATAAGCCTGCCAAAACAAAAAATGAGTCTGTTGTTTGTAAACACAATATAGGGAGCCCAACCCATCCAAAATACATAAATATGTCCACTCATTTGTCTTCTGTCCAAAATTCCAAGTATTGCACCCTCATGAAGCATTTCACTGATATTTTTTCTTAGGGATATAGTGATCTCAAAACCTATGACACAAACATCATTTAGCATAAGATTCCACTGGAAAAGAACACCATCCCTTTTAAGTAGAAATTAAGACCTACCAACCCTCTCTTATTGCCTTTGATTAAGAAAGAAATCAAGCAGTTGTTGGATGCCAAAATCATAGTTCCCCTAAGGTGTTCAAAGTGGATATCTAACCTTGTGGTAGTAAGAAAAAAAATGGGGAAATCAGGCTCTGTGTTGACTTCAGAAATCTGAACAAGTGTTCTAAAAAAGATAACTACCCCCTACCTAAGATGGAACACTTGCTATGAAGAGTTTTTGGAGCTTGATTCATGTGTTTCTTACATGGATTTTTAGGTTACAATTAGGTTGTTTTACATCCAAAAGATCAGGAAAAGACCACCTTCATTATTCCCTGGCGCACTTTCATGTACTCTAAGATGCCTTTCGGACTGATGAATGATGGAGCTACTTTTCAAAGGGCCATGGACATAGCCTTTGTGGGAGAGAAGGACAAGTTTGTCCTTATTTATCTTGATGACATAACAATCTTCTCCAACAGACACAAAGACCATTTGCAGCATTTGAAGAACGTCTTCTTAAAGTGCAAACGTTTTGGAATTTCGGTGAACCCAAAGAGGTCACAGTTTGCTCTAGAGGAAGGCAAACTTCTGGGACATATTGTTTCTGCTGAAGGTGCAAAGGTTGATCCAGCAAGGGTTCAAGAAATTTAGACGTTGTCCATCGCAAGGTCAAAAAGGGACATTCAAACATTCCTGTGTGAGATAAACTTTGTAAGGAGGTCATTCCAAACTTTGCAGAACTAATAAAGCACATCACTTCCATGCTGAAGAACGGATCAAAAATAAAATGGACAGATGCATCAAGAAGCTCTTTTGAAGCCATCAAGCAAGCTATCATGGAAGCTCTCATTCTAATCAACCCAAATTACTCTAAGGATTTTTGTATCTCATCTTTCACCTATTATGATACACTTGCCACATTTCTGTTGTAGAAAAATGATGAAGACATAAAATACCTTGTGGCCTTTTTTAGCAAAACTCTAAGGGATGCTGAACTAAGGTATGACCTTATTGAAAAACAAGCTTATGCTCTCATAAAATCTTTAAAGGCATTCAGAACTTATATTCGACATTCCAAAGTGGTTACATATGTATCTTCATCCTCTAGTAAAAGATGCGTTAACTCAGCCAGATATTGATGGAAAGAGAGCTAAATGGATTGCAAAATTCATAGACTTTAACATAGAGGTGAAGCCCACTAAGCTCATCAAGGGCCAAGAATTGTCTAAACTTATGGCTGAAGAAAACTGTAGCTTGTTAGACATCAATTGCATGGGTCTAAATTCAGATGATGAGCAAATAGAGGGATCAGCAGAAGAGAAAAAGTAGAATCAGGCTCTGG
This sequence comes from Pinus taeda, assembly GCA_000404065.3. Taxonomy (NCBI): domain Eukaryota; kingdom Viridiplantae; phylum Streptophyta; class Pinopsida; order Pinales; family Pinaceae; genus Pinus; species Pinus taeda. Next base: position 16,399 of record APFE031394593.1, read on the forward strand.
CTGAAAATCTAGCCACTTGTGAATGGTATTCTAGCATAGTTCATTTTTCTCAGAAGCTAGAAGTCCCTCCAGGGCTTAGCTCAAGTCAATCGCAGGCCATTAAACTCAAATCAGCCAAATTCTGCATTAATAAAAATTTTCTTTATTGGAAAGACCCATTAAGAGTCCTCTTGAGATGTCTAGATAAAGAAAAATATGTGGAAGTCATACACCAATTCCATTCTAGCATCTGTGGAGCGCATCATTAATGGAAAACCACAGCCCACAAAATCTTGAGGGATAGGTATTATTGGCCTACTCTATTCTCTGATTTGTTTTCTTTTGTGAAATCTTGTGACAAGTGTTACAGGTTTGCAGGAAGATAGTAGCTAAAATCTCTACCCTTGAGTATAGTACATGTCAATGGTCCCTTCCAGCAGTAGGGCTTGGACTTTATAGTTGAGATCAACCCACATTCTAGTGGTCAACACAAATTGATCTTGGTAGCCACTGATTATTTCACCAAGTGGATTGAAGCTATACCCACTAAGAATTCCAATCATCAAGTTGTCATGAAGTTCTTTAATGGGAATATTTTCACTAGATTTGGTTGCCCAACCAAACTAGTCACTGATAATGTAGCAGCTTTCGAGGTAAAAGAATTGGTGGACATGACTGAATCCATGGGCATTCAAGTAGTGCATTCTACCTCATATTATCCTGAAGCCAATGGCCTGGCACAATCATCTAACAAGATTCTGGTGAGGGTAATCAAAAAAACTGTTAGACGAAAACAAAAAGTGTTGGGATTCCAAGTTGAAGTTTGCACTATGGGTTGATAGAGTTACCATCAAAAAGTCCATAGGGAATTCTCCATTTAAGCTGGTTTATGGTGCTGATGATATTTTCCCTATCCATCTGATTGTCCCTGTGGATAAATTCTTGTAAGAAGAACAAGGTGAAGAGAATTACATGGTAAGAAGAATGAATAACCTCGTTGAACTACAACAGATCAGAGAGCAGCTGGTTGAGAAGTCAAAATCTCATCAGAAGAAAATCAAAGAAACCTTTGACAAGAGGGAAAAAGTGGACAATTTCCATGTTGGTGACTAGGTTCTTAAATGGGATTCATTTAAGGAAAAGAAAGCTAATCATGGTAAGTTTGACTCTGTATGGACAGGTTCATTTGTCATCACTCAAATTCAGTAGAACAATAACTTTATTCTGCACAGTCTGGAAGGAGGACATGCTTTTGGTAGCCCAGTAAATGGGTGGTTCTTGAAACTTTATTTCATTTAAGGCTTTAAAGCCTTGGTATTGTAAATATATATATATTTTTTTCCAGCTTTTATTTTCTTTGCAAAATAGACTCCATGCCCAATGAAATACTAGGAGGAATATTTGATTTTGTTTTTACAAGAAAGGCATCGATCTGATATTCTTGAAACCTCACAGGGAGGCTTCTATCCCTAGAAGGAGCTAGTTTTAGCGTTGTTGGCAAATGGCCCAAAAATGGATCCAAATATGCTCTTGAAGCCTTCACAATTTGGCTAAAATCATCCAAATATCAAAACAAGCGAAGGAGGAGAGCCCTTAAAAGGGAGGAAAAACACTATCGAGAGGCTAAAACACTGAAAAAACACATATCGGAGGCTTAGACAATGCAATGCACATCAACTGTTAGATCTGGCCAATCAACGACCTAGATCTAAGCAGCAAATCACAATCGGCGCTACACAGAGGAAGACTTAAGACTGGGTGCAAGACAGCCCTGATCAGCGATCTCAGATGATTGGATCGGCAAGTCGCAATCGGCGAATTGCAATTGGTGGGAACATATGCTATGTTATATAAAGACATTTGGCCTGGGCGATATGTGATTGCAACAAGTCACATCGGAATATCGTGTTGGAACATTGCGAAGGAGCGGGGCCTTTATACATTCATATGCACGATGTGATAACCGGACACGACGGTTATATACTTGTTATTTCATAAGATTTCAAATCTGTGGGAAGGCCATTTTTAATGTATTTTGTGTATTTTCATTATATAACGAAAATACAAAGGGAGCCTTGGGCAGTTCCGATGCGATAAAGCCCAAACCTGAAGGGGTTTAGGAATGAAAATTCATAATATTTCAAGTCCGCAGGACGTCGATTATTAATGCATTTTCAATTTATTTCGTTATTTAACAAAATAAAAAGGGAAGCTTGGGTTTGCGATATGCGATAAGACCGGGACTATTATAGGATATAGTGTCAGGGCACACTAAGATAGGATGTCTTGTTGGCTTATTGGGCCTTGACCCAGGTTCAGAAGAGTTATTAGCCAAACAAATCCCGCAGCTACCGGCCCTTTAGACAATAGTCTGCAGAGCGCAAACTAAGGTCTCAGCTGAGGTAGCAGGGGAGGGTGTTGGAGCCAGGTTTCCACACCCTTTGGATGTTTTGATGTGGTTTAGAGGGGTCACGAACCATCCTGTGGCCTCGTGCCACTCTGAACTATTATCGAGCTTCCATAAAGGCCCACGTGGGGTTACATGCTTAGTAATGAAATTATTATAGATTTGATCTTCTTGGTATAGTCCTTAAGCAAACATTTAATAATAAAACTCAATGCATGCAATAATAACAAAAAAAGATATAAATTCATATAACATATGCATAACCCAGAACACAATAAATCAGCGATACTTCTGAAACCACTTATCTTTATTAAAATCTTATGTTTATACAACCATATCTGCTCTATGCACTCAGCTACAGGGGTCCACACATGTAGCTACGGACTCTACTAGCTCTCTATGCACATAGCTGTAGAGACTCTATCTATCTACCAACACCCTTGACTTGGACATATAAATGCAGATAATACTGTCTTCACAAAACCATAATACCAAGATCCAAGACAAAAACTTCTCCAATAACTGACTTCTAGCCATAGAGCCTTGCTTTATTTATACATTCCCATGGTCTGTGGACCATGGGCAGGTAGGTTGACTCTCTTCCTATTATTTTACATTATTCTTCAGCAGACAACCATTTGACTTGAATCATTACAATTCGCACTCTGCGCACTTCACGGAGTCTTTACTATACTTTTTCCCCAAAATTGTGGACTTAGGGTCCCAAAACCTTTACGCGGGGCCTCCGCTACCCAACAGGCCCCAACACAATCAATGTGACTCATCCCAAGTCACTCGGCTGGTGGAACAATCTTTGCACGAAGGTCATGTAGTAACTTTTGTGCTTCACTTACAATTGCAACAAATTCTTCTGCCATCTTTTGTACTTGTTCTACGCAAGCCATCGATGCATCGATATTTACTTCAGTCACCTGTCTAGTTGCATATGTTGCCTGCATGTGGGCCACCTTTTTCTCGATGGTGGTGGAAACCCCGAACGCCTCATCAAGCCAAGGCTGGATCCATTCTTTAATTACTATTGCTTTTTTCCGAGTGGCGTCAACCTGTATCTTAAGAGCCTAAGCCTCCCTCATCTTGGCCAACCGCTGCATAATACCAACCATTTGTGCGGTCCCCTTGACATTATGATAAGCTCACTATAGCTCCCTAGCCTTTGTTTCCAACTGTTGTAAAGTTAGATCCTCCTGTAGGGATGTGAACGTAAGAAGTGATTGATCCAACACATCGGACCACTGCTACATAGCACGTGCTATTGTTTCTGGTTCAAATTGAATGAGGCCTCTCCACTGTTCAGTGACTTCTAGTGATGTAGAAGGTTGTGCTTTGAGTTGTAGCTCTGCGATCTACAAGCTGAGAGCCAACTAAATTCTCGTAGCCTCCTCCTTTGCTTCGAGGAAACCACTAGCCAACTTGTGGATTCATATTCCAAGAGGAAACTCGGACACAATCTCCAGCTTAGGGGCACGCGAACATGCTCCCCTACAAGTTTCTCCAATTGTTGACTCTGTATGACCGCTTCGTGCCATTGGATGCTCAACTATTCTATATTAATTCTTTGTTCACTAAGTACCTGTTCAGCGTGTCCTTCCCTGGTGCGGAGCTCCATTGTTGTGTTGTCCTGGAGCTGGTATAAGCTTTCGTGTGGGAGGGTAGCCAAATTTAATCCAAGCCCTGTAAGCCAGCCCACCACAACTCTATCCACTGCATTTTCTATTATCAACATTCCTGTTGGGATCACAATAGTATTAGCCATTTCAGCCTTTAGTAGCTGCTCAGTGGCTGACATACCCGTAACTCCACAAGTAGTGATGGTTCCCGATTGTGTGGCCCATGTCCCAAGTTCTTGTATCTTCACGCAGAGTGCCCCCAACACAATCTATTGCTCCGAAATTGTCTTGTCGATTGATTCCCAGGTGACTTCGCGAACTATGTCCCTTATGTCACCTGGGTCACCCTCGGTCAATGTGGTTAGTTCTCCATCCCATTTAGACGCTTAGGCCTTCTTCCTCGGCTTCGTCCATTTTGTCAGTTGTGGCCGTTTTAAGGGTGCACCCATGGTGGTTGGTGACGTTCCTTCTTTCCCTGTATATGTGGTTGTCTCTGTGGGCACCTACAGACTGCTTTCGTCCTTTGTCATCACAGCCCCTCCTGCAGGTGTTTTACCTATAGAAGCCTGCACTGCCTCTTGGGCCAGCTGTACTTCTGTAGTGTGTTGTTCGTTCCTCTTTTGTTGTGCTACTCACTTAGCTTTAGCCTTCTGTTTTTGGATAGTGATCTCATCGCATCCCACCGCATTGGGTCCATGCCACTCTGGTGGCCAGGTATCTAATACTGCAAAGACAGCCTCGTCAATTGCAATGAAAGGGCGTGTGGACCACGTCTGGTTTTGGTCCTTGCGAGGCCCAAATGTATACATAGTGGATGTCTGCCTTAAACTTGGCGATGTTCTTCACACTATCCTATGTCTCGTTAGATAGCTGGACTTGCTGGTTGATCCATTGTTAGACATTTGCTTTCATTAGTATCCAGAAAATCTTGATGCCCCGGATTCTTGTAGCGTTCCTTGTCGCCCAGAGCGATGCGTATTTGGCAGCTTCTAGCCAATCCTGGTCCAAGGAAGGGAACTGGTTATCTTTGAGTAATTCACTTATAAACAACATGATGGATAATAGCAACCATGGATAGTGGAAATTCTTACCCTCTCCTTGGACCTCCCTATAGTTGGTCAGAAATTCGTCGCAGAGGAACTATGCCCAATTGAACTGTCCCCTTCTATGCACTGCTCCACTAGTGTGGTGAGTATTGTTGGGACTTCATTGACATGACATTTCTGCATCACGTTTCTTGCCAGCAATTGGGTAGCAAAACGAACCCTTTTGTTCGGAATACTGTCAATAGCATACCCTCGCTGCTTCTTCTCCAAATTGTATTTCTTTTTCAAAGTTTCTGTCATCGTCACATCACCACTCATGGAAACTATTTCCACGGGGTCCCTACCTTCATAGGGAAGCTGCATGATCATGTGAATAAGTTTCGCTGTGATAGGGACGGGTTTGTTGATCCATAAGTATCCATCATGTACCAAATAGAGCAATTGTCGAATGACCAATATTGTGATGGGTGGTCGTTGAAAATGTGGATGTTACGAATAAAATATATAAATAATATAAATATAAGCAACGAAGATAATTGTAATAATGATTAGTTAATAATAATTAGTAGTTAGGTTGAAGAGTCATGTCTAAATAGGACATGATTCTCCATGAAGGGACACTTGCTTGGTATATAAGCAAGCCTCTCATTCTCATTGTAAATCATTCTTATTCACACATTTAATATATAATATTTGTATCATGATTTATATCTTTATATTCCAAGTCTTTTGGAGTAATTAATATGTAGAAGGAACTTTGTTTGCTTCATTTGGTATCAGAGTAGTTCGGTCCTCTACACTGCTTAACCCTTACATAAAGCACATTTTCTAGTCACCGACCCTTGGTCATCAATTGTCATCAACCTTGTTGTTGTCATACTTGAAGCGTTTCGCTACACATTGAGAGATTGTCCATTTTTCACGTCTTGGCCATTTGAAAAAGAAAAAAAAAAGAAAAAAAAGATATAAAAAAAATCAAAATAAAGAGAACAGAAAAAGTAAAAAGGAAAAGATATATAAAAAAAAATTATTAAAAAAAAATTTACGTACATGTCGGTGACGTAGTTGCCATCACTATCCAACACAACCACCACCAACAACGTTCGAACTATCTTAGAGTCCATCCTCAAGTCTGCTGCACTTTTTAGTCGATGCTTCCGCCACTACTTACCCCTCCACCAGAAGCATATTGTTGTCGTCAGCTTCACCACGCCTGCACAATGTTGTCACTTGCTATAGTCTAGTCATCTTGACTTCCTGCAGTCTGACCGTTGAACCACAATCTCGTTGCCTTAGCAAATCTCGACTAATCTCCATACGCTGCTAGAAACTAATAATAATTGTTCCAATCACAACTCTTAATAATAATTGTTGAAACTGTGAAATCCATAAAGTTTTCCAAGAGACGTGATCGAAGGAACACACTATTATAATATATTAAAGTCTGGAACAAGAGATTTAGGTAAAGGAAGAGTTTACGGTATGAACAGTTAGAATCAAGGAAATTAATTTGTATTAAAAAGAATCAAGAGAATTAAGCTTAATATGAAGGAAAAATATAAGGGGAAATCGTGAAGGTTTTTTACAAAAGGTAAAGTTATATATAATATATATATATATATTTAACAGAAATTCGAGAGTTTATTTAATGAAACTAAAAGTTTAAAAATATAAGAGGTGATTTGAATTTAAAAAAAATAATTAATCTTTTATATATTTTTTATAAAAGCCCATTGTGTGGTGAAAAGAAGTATAAAAAAAAATATATCTTAAATATTTAGTTAGCGTTGACATTAAAAAGGTTATTAAGGGAATAATTAAATTATAAAAAAAGGTAGTTATTTAAAAAAAAGTGATTTAAAAATATTTAATATTTAAAAAGAAAAATGGAGCTTAATACAAAAATGAAGGCCATAAGATTCTCAGAAACATTACCTAGAGACAGTAAAGTGTTATTTAACATTAAAGGAAATTTCGCATGAAAATATGTTATTATTTCTATTTCTCCAACAGAAGATGCAAATTATATAACACCTAAAATTACAAACCAACTAGTGATCCCAAAGTCAAATATAACTGAAAAATTAGACTTTTTTTGCAATAAAATATATGACATAGCCAATTTACAGTTAAACATTGATGATTATACATTCATATCACAATTCTCAGTTCAGACCCTATGGAATAATCAAGGTGACATTATTTTGGGATCAACCTAGATGGAAATGGTGGGATCTATCATCTTAAATATGAAGAAAAAGTTTCTAACATTTTCTTACAAGAAGAAAAAAATAACACTCCAAGATGTTACGTTAAAACCAAATTCATTAACGCCAGAAAATATATCAGATATTTTAAAAGTAATTTCTCAAGATGGTTAAAAAGTATTACAAAATATGCAAAATGAAATTGACAAAATCACTGTTGACAAAAATGAATAAGTGTCTCGACTTAAAAAACATAGTGAAAAATTACTGACACAAATTAAGAAACTTAATAAGGATAAGAAGTCATTAGAAAACAAGGTACAACAACGTATCGAGAAGGAAGCATCAAATCTAAGAATTCAAGTTGATGACAAAACAACAAATACCGATCCAGTGAATGTCACAACTCAAGAAGAAGACAAGCAAGTTGAAGAAAGGACGCACTTGGATGTTGTAGTTAAGATGATAAACACCGCAAGTGAAGGTTTTGTAACGAACTCAACAACATCATCCCCTGAAGTAAATCAAAAAATTTCCACACACCTAATAAGGGAAAGTAAAGTCCCATATCAACATCCGAAACATGATAGTGGACAACTCAATCAAGCTACATATTAGGACCATTTGGACCAGAAACAACAAATTCATGTTTTAGAGAATAACGACGTAAAATCAATGTTCTCTTATGCTAACAAGTCATTACAAAATTCCAGTGATTAGAATACTACAAAGAAGATTAGTCTAGGATGGTCTAATCCCTTCTCAGTGCAACAAATTTTTTTGTCACTAAGAAGATCATATCAACTTGTATCAACAAGGATGAATATTTTGAGAGAGAAAGACATACGAAGCTGAAAAAGAGATCAAGCCTTTTTCATCGACAAGCTTTGACGACAAAGCTTTTTGAGGAAGAAGGCAATTTTACGAATAAAATATATAAATAATATAAATATAAGTAACGAGAATAATTGTAATAATGATTAGTTAATAATAATTAGTAGTTAGGTTGAAGAGGCATGTCTAAATAGGACATGACTCTCCATGAAGAGACACTTGCTTGGTATATAGAAAACCTCTCGTTCTCATTGTAAATCATTATTATTCACACATTAATATATAATATTTTTATCCTCGTGGATATCTTTATATTCCAAGTCTTCTAGAGTAATTAATATGTAGAAGGAACTTTGTTCGCTTCAGTGGAATGGACAGGAGATAGAGTAACCCAGCTTCCTCCACATTTTGCAGCCACTGCCTCGACTGGAGTGTCGTGACATTTCCCTCCACACTTTGCTTCATTAGTTCGTTGGTCGCCAAATTGGGAAACTTATCGGTATCTGCAAGGTTCGAGTCTTTAAACTTCCTAGTCGAGATGCGGCCAGTGACCGTTCCTTTGAGTGGCACCTCTTTAGGAAGGGATAGGGTGATGAGTATGTTGTCAACACCATCCAAATTTGCAGGGACCTTAGCCTTTCCTTTGCTTGGATGAATATACTTGGGGCATCTCACTGGCTGGGTATTTGCTTCGCCTTCTTCGTTCGGTTCTATTTCTTCAACATAGGTCTGAGGTCCCTCTTCCTCCTCGTCACTTTCAATAGTAACAACTTTACCCTTTTCTTCCATTGTGAGCTTGCTAAATGGTGGATTTTGCAGTGACGTCGTTACTAGTCCTGGTATCTAGGGGTCCTTCTTGTTCCGCGAAGTCCTGGGTGATTTAGGGATTTCGGCTTCCTGTGGCATAGGATTTTGTGCAACCTCCTTGGTGGGGGTTATTGACCTAAGGAATGACTCTCACAATTCCTTTGGCAATGCCTGAAACCACGGGCTTTCTTCCATCAGTTTTTCCTAAAACCTGGGCCCTAGATATGACTAGGGGATGGTTGATGTCAGGAGTCTTGAACCCTACGAAGAAAGAGATTGAAGATTGAATTGATCAAAAGTGGTATGATTTCGTAGGTGGCCTTAGTAAACCCACATGCAGACCAGAAGTTTAGCATGGCGAACACAATCAAGTTTCCCGTATTGAAAGGAGAAGGAAGTGAAGATCTAGAACAGTTTTGGTTTGTAGTAAGAGAAATGTGGGAAGTGCATGGAGTTACAGACAATAATATTAAAAAGGCTACCCTAGTGAGTGCACTACAAGATCACGTGCTAACTTGGTGTATTAAGCATTGTAGTGATCACCCCAATGTCGAAACAATAGAGATCTGGGATGCACTAAAGAAGGCGTTTAGTTGGCTAAAATCAGAAGCGCAGTCAATTATAGGATTCAAGGAGATCATGATGCTGCTAATAGAAACCCCTTGGGATCTGGATCAGAGACTAAAGAGTATGATTCGAGAAGCTGACATTATGCTAACAAATGCACAACACCACGTGTGGTTTGTGGTGTCTTTAACACCAAAATTGAGGACAACACTATCACAGCAAAAGATCTTGACCCAGGCTGAAGCATTAGAAATAGCGATGAGGTTGCATGAGACTCCAATATAGGATCTTGGGTTAGGAGTTCAGAAGATCCACGTGCAAATACAAAATCTATGCTTGGAAATGCAGAATCTAAAGCAAGAGAAGGCACCGAGGCTAGAAGTGCGCGAAGAGGTGTGGTGTGTAAAGTGTAAAGGCCAGGGCCAAGATAAGGATCATTGTCCTATATTCACAAACTACTTGATGCCGGGGTGACCAATGCCGTTGCAACTAGAGGCACAAGCAGGGCCAAGCGTGACGCCCTCGCTCTGGTGTGCAATTTGTTAAGTGGGTGGAAAGCACAACATGGAAAACTATCATCTACTGCAAAAGTTTTCCCAGAGCCCCAGCAGGTATTTTGGAATTTTTGTAGATTGGCGGGCCACGATGAACGAGACTGTCATAGTTATGAATTACTGATGGATCACACCCCTACCTGTAGGATGGAGACTCAGGTGCGAGGAGAGGATCTGGTTGCGGCGATAGCATGTGATGGCTTCCTAGGGCGAGGACAAGGACAGGGAGGAAAGGGGCCACGAAGGGGCCGCTGGTAGCTAATCTGTTACAACTGCAGATGACCAGGGCACTGCGTGCAAGATTGTACCAACCCAACCAGAATATCATGCCCCTACTACGAGCAATTCGATCATGAAATAATAGATTGGTCGACACTGATAGCGCAGATTCGAGAGAAAAGGGCAGCACAACCTACGATGATGCAAAACATCTAGATGATGAGGTCTGAACCACGCGAGGAAGATCCTAACATGAATATGATGCTCAGAAGTGGCACATCCACAAGGGAGGATAAGGGGAAACTAATGAAGGAAGACACAGGGATTCACAAGGAGAGATGTTTAGAAGCTAGGAAGAGCTTTGTGGGGGTCTCTACCCTAGGTAGTAAGGATCAACCCAAACCAGAAAGGGTTCCTCGATGCCAACTACCGTTTTAGAGACATGCATGAAATTTCTTCGCGACAATAGGGCGGTTAAAGGATTGCAAGAGCTAACAACTAGGTGCTCAGGGTCGAGTGAACCTCACATGGTCCAAAAATTGGGGAAACATGCTTCACGTACCAGCCAGAAGATGCAATTAATGGCGTAGATTGGTGACTATGAGATGGATCAGATCATTCTGGACTAAGGATCATATGCAAATGTATTACCGAAACAGACTTGGGAGTGCATGGGCAAGCCCTCACTACAATGGTCTCCGATTAAATTGTGGATGTCGAACCAACAAAATATCCTGCCCATGGGAGGAATGTAAGGAGTTACAGTAGATATCGAACGCACGAGTAACCAAGTGGACTTTGAGGTAGTAGAAAACATGGATGAAATTATCCCTTACCCTGCGTTGTTGGGGATAGACTGGGCCACAAATATGAATGGGGTTATTAATTTAAAGAAGAGGAAAATGATATTTAAGAAGAAGTCACTCAACGTAGTCATTCCACTAGACCCAGCTGAAAGACCATGGTACACTGAGCCTGCACATGATGAAGGATGCAATGATGAACTCGATTGTATCTACAAGATTATTGCTCAAGATCAAGATTGGGTCAATCCAACTATGGAAGGAAGAAAATCATGGGAGCATGTAGAATCCTACACTGAAGATTGGGTCATACAGAATTTGGTGGCCACGTAATGGATCTTGTCTGTTATTGGAAGTTTTGTTGGGACAACCAACTCAGGTACCGTGCTGCAAGCCGCTGCCACGACCTATTCCACTTCTTGGCTATGGGCGACCAAGTAATCATGTTGTAGGCTGATATGCTCCAGACTTGCCTTATGCTCCATTAATATTTGGAGTGCATTGCCATCCTTGGCATGCAACTGAGCAGTTACTCCATCCTACAGTTGGTAGAGGGTCTCTCGAGGTAGAGTGGTCAAATTCAACTCCCAACTTCCCATGTCACCCTCAGCTTTAGTTAAGACAATGCCTTTTGACAACACTAAAGTGTTCATTGTGTGACTACACACCATCTTCTCAGTTGTGGCTATATCATCTGCTAGGTTTGGTATCATATCTCCCGAGGGTCGCACTTGTAATGCCGACAGCTACATTCTGAGCTCCCACAACACAATTGTCTACTCTATCATCAGCTCCTCCAGTGCACTAGTAATGACGTTGCACGCTAGTTCACTGTTGTCAAGAAATTCTTTTTCCAATGTATTAGCTACTTTGGACTTCTTGCGTGCATGTGGTGATTCCTTGCTACACTGCCTTTTGCCTTGGGTGATTTTGTGGTAAAGTCAGTGCATTCATGTGTCTCTGATTCCTTCTTCCTGTCTTGTTCTAAGGACATTTCCTGATCCTCGGGGGTTTCTTTGGCAACTACTTCCTGGGTCGCCTCCTGTAGCGAAGCGACCTTTCATCCCTGATGTGTTGTTTCTGCTAGTTTAGTGAGTCACTACTGGATTTCCTTCTTTTGTTGCTATGTTGCCATCCTTTGTAATAGAGCCTTGTTCGGGGTGTGTCATTCCAGAGGCCATGCTGCCAAGACTTCATAAATGGCATCGTCTGTTGCAATGAATGGGAGCGTGACCCATGTTTACTTTGGATCCTTCCATGCCCGGATATATATCTTGTGCATGTATGCTTTGAACTTGGTCCTGCTTTTCAAATTGTTGTAGACTATCGGGGACATCCATGGTCTACAAGTGATCCATGTCTAGATACTTTCTTCCATGAATACCCAAAATACCTTGATCTCCTGGACCCTCGTGGCATCCTTTCTAGCCTAGAGTGAGGTAAACCACATTGCTTTAGGTATCTTGGGCTCAATGCTGGGAAATTGGCTACATTATGGCAATTCTCCTACAACCAAAAGGATTGAGAGTAGAAACCATGCATAATGGAAAGTCTTACCTTTACTTTGAGCTTCCTTACAATCTGTCAAAAAGACGTCGAATAAGAAATGCGCCCAGTTGAACTGGACTCCTTATGCACACTGCTCCGCAAGCGTAATAAGAGGGGCTAGTACCTCATCTGCGTAGAATTTCGTCATGAGTTTACTGGCTAGTAGCTGGGTGGTGAATCACACCCTTTGGTCATTGATGCTTTCTATTACATACCCGCACTTTCCTTTTTCTAGTTTATATTTAGCCTTCATTGTTTCTACAAGACCCATATCACTACTTGTTCTAGCTATGTTTGTGGGGTCGTTCCCTTTAATTGGCAGGTGAGTAATCTGATGTACTAGATCGACTATGATCGGAATCAGCTTTTCCAACCAGAGATACCCATCATGTACTAGATAAAGTAACTGTTGGATCACAAAAATGGTGATGGCCACACAGTGAAAGTGGGGTATCTATGTCAGATTTAGTAAGCCTGCCTTTTCCACACCTAGTAACCCTTTATGCGGTAGTAATTTGTCTACAGCCAATTAGGGGAACTTGTTGTTGTCCACTAGATGGGGGCATGGTCCAACTTTCCAAGCTAAATGGAGAACCTTTCCTCGGCAGAGTAAATGGCAGTCGCCTAAAGCTCTACACGCGTGGGCCAACTGCATGACTAACCGACTAAAGGACAGTCTCACCACTCTAGGTAGTTGAAAGAGAGTGCGGGATGTTAAAATATTCTGTGGGGAAGCTGCATGACAATCAAGGGATGCGTAGAATTGGTATGCCACCAGGATCGCAATTTCATAGAAGGGGTTGTGCTACTGCGTGGACAAGCAGAAAGGTGACCGTTGCTGACACTATTCATGACAGGATATCTAAGTTAAGGCAAAAGGGAGTGGGCAGTGGGCAATTAAGAGACGCGGTACAAGCTAGATCTAGAACAATCTACCGTAGGCTTAACGTTACGGCATAAAACAAGGAGGGAACCAATGAATTTGAATTTCGGAACGCTTATAAATTACAATGGGTATCTGCCAAACGATCTGCGATTTTGAGGAAAGTAACTTATTGTGCCTCCCCACCGAGATGGAATTGTTCATTATTTATGCTCAAGGAGTAAGCCCACGGGTTGTGATATGGCCAATGGTGATATAGGACTTGTTGGATAGTATGGTGTCACCGGATGCAGACACCGCGCAGAGTTCCACACCAACAGTAGGGGATGTGTCAGAAATTCTTAGAGACGACGCAAAACTGGTCCAAATGATGCTGCCTAACCCATGGGTTGGCCAGTGAACCATCAAAGATAAGGGAAAGCCTATAAATACAGAGCCAAATGATGGAATTGTAGTTAATAGTTCTTCTCTTACACACCTTGAAGACTGGGATCTCACAGATAACAACAATTGTCTTGCAAAATTGCAACACAAGCTGTAGAAAACAGTGCGTATAGGCGACCAGAAATTCGAGACTTGTTGTGTTGGCACAAAAAAATCTCGTACATAGCACCCCAACTAGAGCTAAAATCCTATGAGGGGGTGCTCTATGTTAACTGAGCTAAGTAGAATGAGCATCATCAGTTGCATGAATTAGTGAAGGAAATGGAGCAAGAGCTAGCATAAGAGTTGTAGGAGACAAAGAGGGAGCAACAACACGAAGTGTGTCACTCACAGGGATGGTGGACCACGAAGCCTTGGCAGCGTGTGTCGCTGCACCGATGAGTGACTTGGGATGAGTTAAGATGATTGTATTGGGGGCCTATTAGGTAGCAGAGGCCCTGTGTAATGGTTTTGGGTCTTAAATCCTAGAAGTTATGGAAATAATATTGTAAATCTTTGACATGCACGGAGCGCAAAATGTAATAGGTTGAGTCAAGGGGTTGTCCACCCAAAGATAATATAGAATAATAAAAAGTAAGTCGGTCTACCCATGGCCAGTGGATCATGGGAATGTATAAATAGAGCAAGGCTCTAAGGGTAGACGGAAATTTTTGTTCTAGATTCAATCGAATATATTATGGGTGTTGAAATTAATCAGAGTATGCGTCTATAAGTTCGAGGGAAAAGTGTTAGTGGGTAGACAGAGGCTCCGCAGCTATCTACGCAGAGGCCTGATAGAGTCCGCAGCTATGTGCATGGACTCCTGCAACTGTGTGCGCAGGGCAGAAAGAAGATTTTACTGGAAACAAGATAGTAATAAAGATAAGTTGTTTCTGAAATATCGTGGATTTGTTGTATTTTGGTTTATGAATCTGTTTATATATTTTTATGATTGCGCACACTGGGTTTATGGTTAAATGTTTGCTTAAAGACTGTATAAGAAGATCAAATCTATAATAATTCGACTAATAAGAATGTAGATGTGCATGGATCTATACGAAAGCCTAATACTAGTCTAGAGTGGCACGAGGCCATACAATGGTTCGCAACCCCTCAAGACCACATCAAGACATCCTAAGGGTGCAGAAACATAGTTCCAACATCTTGCCCCACTACCTTGGGTGAGGCCTCAGTCCAAGCTCCATGGGTTGTTGTTGAAAGGGTCGGTAGCTATGGGAGTTGTTTGGCTAATAACTCTTCCAAACCTGGGTCAGATCCATAATAAGGTAAAGCCTGTATGGGAAGCCCAAGGCGTAACAGATGAGAACATGAAAAAGGCTTCTATGGTGAGCATGCTGCAGGACCGCGCATTGACGTGGTATATAAAGTACTGTAGTGATCACCCAAATTCAGGAATAGTAGTGATTCAGGATGCACTGAACAAAGAATTTAGTCGACCAAAATCAGAAACGTAGTCGATCATCAGATTCAAGGAGATCGCAATGATGCTTGGTGAAACCCCGTGGGATCTAGATTAGATATTGAAAAGTACAATCTGTGAGGAAAATATGATGTTAACAGATATGCAGCACTACATGTGGTTTGTGGCGTCATTGACACCATATCTAAAGATGACGCTATCACAACAAAAGGTCCCAACCCAAGCTGAAGCATTGGAGACAGCGATGAGGTTACATGAAACTCCAATACGGGATCTATGGTTGGGAGTTTAGTAAATCCACGTGTAACTACAAAACTTATGCTTAGAAGTGCAAATCTTGAAGCAAGAAAGGGCACCCTAGTCGGAGGCGCGTACAGAAGTAGGATGCATCAAATGCAAAAGTCAAGGTCACGACAAAGACCACTGCCTTGTATTCACAAATTATCTAGCGGGAGGGGAGCCAATGTCATTAAGGCTGGAAGTACAAGTAGGACCAAGTGCAGTGCGTGCCCTATGGTGCGTGATTTGTCAAGTAGGAGGAAAGCACACAACAGACAACTACCACCAGTTGCAAAAGTATACCCAGACTCCACAGTAGCTGTATTGCAACTTTTATAGGTCACTAGGTCACGATGAGTGAAGTTGTTGAAGCTGCGAGCTAATGATGGAGAGGACCCCAGCTTATCGAATGCAGACTGAGGTGTAGGGTTTCGACCCAGCCGCAGGGCCCCATTGGGGATTCCAAGGATGCGGACGAGGAAGAGGAATGGGGCCTGGATGGGGCTACAGACATCTAATCTGTTATAATTACAGTGGGCAGGGGTATTACTCTCACGATTGTACCAACCCTACGAGAATATCGTGTCCCTACTGTGAGTAGTGTGACCATGAAATGGTAGATTGTCCGACACTAATTGCCCAGATGTGTGAAAAGGGGTATTATAGCCCACTCCAACTCAAAATGCCAAATGATGAATTCATAACAACGCAAAGAGGACCCTAGTGTAAACATGGTACTAAGGAGCAACATAGCTACTGGGGGAGATACGCGGAAACAATCTGCAGAATATGAGAAGGGTCGTGATGCCTCTACATGGGAACCTAACTTTGAGATGGAACAAGTGAAGAAGGAACCCAAGGAAGCTCATAAGAGCTTCACAGAAATCTCTATTCGAGGTGGAAGGGACCCAATCGAGCCGAGAATGGAACCCTTTATGCTTACTACCTTTTTAGAGACATGTATGAAGTTGTTGTTTGACAATAAAGTTGTTAAAGCACTACAAGAACTAATCACTAAGTGCACAAGGTCGGGGGAGCCATGCATAGTCCGAAAACTAGGAAAACATACTATGCACACCAGAAGGGAGATGTGAATGACAACACAAATCGACGAGTACGAGATGGACCAGGTCATTCTAGATTTAAGGTTGGATGTGAATGTATTTCGTGAAAAAACGTGGGAACGCATGGGTAGGCCCACACTATTGTGGTCTCCTATTCAACTAAAGATGGCCAACCAGCAAAAGATCTTACCAATGGGCCGATTGTAATGGATGACAGTGGACATTGAAGGCGTAAGTATGCAAACTAACTTCGAGGTAATAGAAATTGTTGATGATAGTAATCCATACCCTGCATTGCTAGGAATAGATTGGGCTATAGACATGAATGGGGTCATCAACTTAAAAAGACAGAAAATGACAGGGTAATAGTTCCACTGGACCCAGCTGAAGGAGCGTGCTACACCAAACTGGTGCGTGACGAGGATAGTGATAATGAATTGGACTACATCTACTAGATAATAGTGCAAGACCAGGATCTAGTGAACCCCACAGTGGATGGAAGAATCTCATGGGAGCACGATAGTTCCTACACCTTTGATTCAGATGAGGAGATCGAACGATGGTAGAACCGATTGCACGAAGTCACAACACTCAACTCTAAGACGATGATTAGATCGCTACGACGCATGACAACCAAGGCATGACAATAGCTAAAAAATAATGGCGCAACAAAGGAGGAGGATTTTTTCACCCCTAGCGGAACTTTAATCATAAGGCTTATGCCAGAAGGGGTGACGGAAGAGGCACTGCACGCGGTGATCACACCAGGGTGGTGTGCACAAAGGAAGATTAGGGGGAATGAGCACAAAGGTAGAAGGCCGTTTTGGGTACGGATTGGAGGATGTGCATGGTGAACGCAGCCAGGGCAATCACAATGGAGCAGGTGGTTAGCACCAGTATTGCAGCAATAATGTTGCAACTCCTAGGTTGCCTACTTTACTCTTATCAACCCGGTAGTTCATAACAAAATTGGAAACGACGATGTTGTATGCACAAGTACTAGTTCTTACTACAGGTTTTCACTTGGTCAGCTGGCGCAAGATCACTAGGAGCTCAAGCCAACTTCTATGGATTTTAGAAGAAGCTCTATATGTGATGAAAGGAAAAAGAAATAACTCTATGGATGCTATTCTACTTGCAGAAAGGAAGATTGAAATGTAAAGCAAACCAAGGAAATCTAGTTAACCTCTAATCCTACTTTTGCAGAAAGCACTATGAAAATCATGAAAAGAATGCCATTACATACTCAAGGAAGTAGAAAACATCTAACTAAGCTATCTTTGGAAGCAAGTGAGCAAAAAGCATATTTTTGGGTTTATATGTATTTTTAGGTGAATTTGACATGCATGTAATTTATTTGTTTATGAATATGGCAGTGAATAGGTGGCGATGGAGGAAAGTTTTGGGACATGAGAGGATGTAGGATGGTGTGGATGGGTCCTAGGAGGTCTTAGGTGGCCTTCTGGAGGATTTTCCAAAACTCGGCCTTCAAAATAAAGCCTACGGGAGGACACAGGAAATATACACGAGGAAAAATAGCGTCCTATAGGAGGCCTATAAGAGGAGGCCGGGAGAAGTTTTCACTATTTCGATGGTGTGAGAGTGGGTGGAAAAGGTGGATGAAGGTTGGGATGAAGTGTTAGGGAACCTAGGGTCTACCAAGAATTATTAGGAGAGAGAAAGATGATTGGATTTGATCAAGGAGAGAGAGGAAAGTCTATGGAAAATGCACGAAACTAAGGCATAATTGAGGGGAGACTTGGGAGACCTGTAGGGCATGGATTAGATTGATGATGGAATGGATGATAGGTTGGACTACTGCTAAAAGATATCTACTGTATAAACATCTAACAGCCAACCAATGAGATTAAGCAAGTAAGGAAATAAGTGCATCTAAACAAAATAGAGTTTTTGCATCAAAGTAAACTATGATCTATGGAAGAAAATGTTGATAACCATTGCGTGAAAGAAAAGAATGAAAGAAGATTGTTGCAAATAAGGAAAGGAGCATGATGAATAAGTTCTAAAGCAAAGCAAACTAAACTATGAACTTGTTATCACTCAGGTTGTCCCTATGCTCCTAGTAGGGATACGGCCGAGGTAACCACAAACCAATCTTCTGATTGCACGTTCTAGCCCACCTGCAACCGGAGAGGGCTCTCTCCTGTAGATTCAACCTTAGTTGATCTGGATTCAACCTTAGTTGATGATTTTAGGCTAGCTTTCTGATTTCAAGGGAATGTTGACTGTGATTGGAAGGAAGGTAGGATTCTCGAGTAAAGAGGCACAGTAAGGTGTTATAAGTTCTGAACCATTGGGCATGGAGTCACAGATTGTAGCATGCGAGCGTTTTCTTGGTCACAAGGGGATACGGAGAGGGATAGCCACACAGGATACAACATTCAAGCTGCTGAAAGTATGGAGTGAATATCAGGGATGAAAGGCAAAAGAGAATGATTTCATCATACTGACCAAGGGGAGAAGTGGATGAGTGCGATCCCGGAGCAGTTAAGAATTCCAAAGACATGCACCCATATACGGACAAAACAAGGTAAACTAGAGCAGTTAAGAATTCTAGCTCATGACTGTTTCAGAAGAAAACATCGAAAAGCGCAGAAATTGAACTTAAGGTGTACTTAAACAAATCTTAAGCTATTCTTTTTTTCTGCAACTTAGAATGGCAGAAAGATGATAAAAACATAAATTAAATAGGGAGAAAGAACACTTATTGGATCATACAGAGACACAGGAATTCCGTGATCATTCCTTGGCCAAGAGAAAACAGCAAGTTGTTTCGCAATCCATGCTTTCAGCAATCTTTGATTATGAAAAATATGATAGTTACGGTGCAAGTCTTTACTCAGAGAAAATTGCTGGAAAGAAACTGACCAACAACTACTACTACCAGCCAACCAACCCTTTACAATATCGCTTCGGGTGGTTTATATAGACAAAATATCAGAAAGACATCATTACAAGTGACCGTGACAGGTCTGCTTAGAACTCTTCAAAAATCTAAATTCTACTGGAAATAAATGCAAGTAAATCTTTTTGGGCTACGCTGGGGGCAGCTGAATCGGAACAGGTGACGAGGTGGCCCTTGGGGACCAGATGTGTTGCTGCTGAAGTGAATGTGCTTTGGGGCTGTAGTTCGGCTTTGGTGCGAATTGAATGTGCAATTATTATGATTTGAGAGCATCAAGTGATTTTGCTCTCCTCCTATGGATCTGCTAGGAGATATTCAATTTATCTTGCTTTGGGCCGTTGCTCAAGATATTCTCTGATACACTTTGCCGCTACATTGATGATTTCCGCCGTCGACTGATACTCTTTGACACGCTTGAAGCCTGCTGATTTGATCTGATACACTTTGAACTCTGTGAATGATCTGCTGCTGTCTTTAAACCAGATCCTTTGGCACGATTGGGCAATTTCGGGCTTTTTCGGCGCGCAGTGGGCTCGGCAACCAGAAGATTCCCTGAAGATTCCTCGAAATGGCCTACTTCCCATAGCGATGCACGAATAGCGCTTTGCGCTATTCGTGCATCGAAAAATGCCTCTGTTTCTTGATCTAGAGCTCCGAAGTGCGACTTTTCTCCTTGCGCGAAGCTTTTTCGGCTTTTCTGGCTGCTGACGTAAGCACTGCGTCAGCTGTACGGCGGATGCCATCATCAGTGGGTCCCTGGTACAGCACGACGTGGTGGGGTACTGTTGGTCTGTGGTGAAGAGACTCCGATGCGATATAGCGATATCGCGTCGGTGGGAAAGAGGGGGATCATTGGGTTTGGCGTGTGGTGATTGCGATTGCCGATATGTGATATCGTGATATCGCATCGGGCGAGACGGCGGGGTGAACAGATTGGACACTCGGCGCTTGCGATTGCCGATTGCCAATTTCGCGACATCGCATCGGCAGGGAACGGATGGGCAATGTTTTGCATGAAAGTGGGATGGCGAGGTTGCGATGCGAAAACGGCTTTGAAGGGGGAAAAAGGCAAGTAAGTGGGTGTGAAGGGCCTTTGAAGCTTCGGAAGGGGTCTGAATACTTCGGGAAGTCTTATACTTAGGAAGAAGTCCAAAGTATGTGATAGGTGGTTTCGGAGATTGGGTTCTTGCTTAGTTTCTGCTAAAGTAAACAATTCCTGGGACTTGCTATGGTTATTTTTCAACCAGGGGGGAATATTACATAGGAGAATTTACTTAATATTAATACGGGGACAAGGAACATAGGGAGCTACATAATAATGTTAGTGGTTAGTGTGGAGGTGGCAAGAAAGCGCTAAGTTCGGGGGAAACTTAGGTTGTTGCAGGGGGGTAGGACCATACTTCGGGAGAGAATATGGAACAACTTTTAGCAAAGCAGATCTTTACTCAACTAGAGTGATGAAGATGATGAACTAAAGAGGTGTCAAGCAGATCTTGACCTCTTTTTGGGGATGTCAGTTAATGATTGGGGGAAAGCAGAGAAGGGTAGTTAGTTATACCTCATTTGAGCCTTTTTCTTACAAATCTTTGCTGATTATGTTCTGCATGATATGATACCTGCAAACTTGGAACTTGTCAGCAATTCAACAGCCTCAGAACTACCTACCCAGCCTACTTCCTAGCATTTTTTCTTCTTTTGCTTGGGGGTGCACTTAGATTTGCAAACCCATCATACATTTTTCTCTTGATGTTTCCTATCTACATACTACCCTTATTTCTTCCAGAGCCCAGATTAAATTGTTGGACTCTCTTGTTTCTCTACCTATCTAAGAGTCTGCCAAGATTAAACTGTTTGGACAAACTTACAATCTCTATATTCTAAAACATGAAATTTAAACCTAGGGAGACCAAGATTAAATGGTTTGGACCTCTATTTGACTAAAAGTAGTGATATCAGGAAAACTTTTACAAAATTTGAAGGCAATTGAATGAATCTTTAAGTAGCCTTCTTCATTTGGAGACTGTTTAAGCAAATATGGAGCATTGCAGCAAGCAAAGTACGACATATTTGGCCTGTGAAATACCAATCATGAAAAATGAATACATGCTGCAGCAGGAGCTAATAGTGGCTCCACTCGGGGATGGCTTCTCCTTGCGGGAAGTCAAGAACAGCAGGCCAGAGCGCCTTGAGTTTAGTTTCTTGCTGTCCTCTGTAAAATTTATTTCCTTCGGCCACTTTATTTCTTCTACCTACCTACCCTAACCAGCAACTGCCTTGTCGTTAGGTAAAATCAAATAACCAGTGCAGCCATTTAAGTAACTGTGAAACACGATAATCTTGCTGACTGATCGTTTCTGAACGCAAAAGCATCATCTGGGCATATGCTTTTACAACCAAAACTGTGGTCTCCATCATTTGGCGCTGAAGCTTACGGTCTTCACTGAGGAAAGATGTTAGCAAAATTTAGTTAAGCCAAAGTTCCATGTAATCTGCGATTGGATCGATGAACTTACCCTGTGAGAGAACTTCCTCTGCTTCGTTGGAATCTTCAGTAGAATCATGCAGAGTTTGTGTATAAGCAGGTGGCGGCATCTTCTCCTGAGTTGAGGACGGGAGACTTCGGCATGATTTAGGATCTTCTGGGTCGAGGGGAGCAGCTGCATCTTCGGTAATGAGCCTAGAAGATGATCCTTCTGTCTTTCCCTTGGGTCCCAGATCACACAGAATCCTCAGGTCCTCAGGCCATAGTGTTCCCTCCTGAATATGGGCATGTAAGCTCAGGCATGATTTCGGGCTCTTTGGGATGGAAGGATCAGTTACATCGTCGGTAATGACCCTAGCTGTTGATCCTTCTGTCTTTCCCTTGGAACCCAAATCATACTCCAACTGTAATTCAAGAGACAACACTATTTCCCGCTGAACTAGAGGAGGAAGATTTTGGCAAAACTCTTGAGGGTTGCGAAAATCATAAGCCTAAATTTGAGCTCCCAAGAGTTCAATTTCATTCTCATATTTTTGCACAACAAACTCAAGGAACAATTTATTTCGACCGCCAGGTATTGTTGACAATACCTTTCTGAAAAATCTATCATCAAGCTCAAATTCTGATAAACTTTCTCTGCATTTTTCTAAAGCTTCTTCTATTGGAAGTTCTTCCCAAGATTCGGTCATTCTCTTTTGTTGTTGATACACGGGGCACTTGGCTGTAACATTTGGATCATTCCTTAGTGGAGCCTTTGATTGAAATTGAAGTGGAGTCGCCAGGTGGATGTCTGGATTCTGAAGTGCCTGACCTTTGTCCACCGCCAAAGATCAGAACTATACATGACAAGCTTTCAAAAATAGGAGCACTTCCTCCATTGGGGTTTAAAGATGAACCGTATGTTTGAATCGCCAATGGTGCGCGCAGATACAGGTCGACCGAGACTTCTACAAGTCGGTTTCTTCCACTGTAGAGCTGCAGATTGATTGCATTGATTTATCTGAGGAGGTTCCCAGTGGAGTCGCCATTATGTTATCACTCAGGTTGTCCCTATGCTCCTAGTAGGGATACGGCCGAGGTAACCACAAACCAGTCTTCTGATTGCAAGTTCTAGCCCACCTGCAACTGGAGAGGGCTCTCTCCTTTAGATTCAACCTCAGTTGATCTGGATTCAACCTTAGTTGATGATTTTAGGCTAGCTTTCTGACTTCAAGGGAATGTTGACTGTGATTGGGAGGAAGGTAGGATTCTCGAGTAAAGAGGCACAGTAAAGTGTTATAAGTTTTGAACCATTGGGCATGGAATCACATATTGAGGCATGCGAGCGTTTTCTTGGTCACAAGAGGATACGGAGCGTGATAGTCACGCAGGATACAACATTCAAGCTGCTGAAAGTACGGAATGGACATCAGGGATGAAAGGCAAAAGAGAATCATTTCATCATGCTGACAAAAGGGAGAAATGGATGAGTGGGATCCCAGAGCAGTTAAAAATTCCAAAGACATGCACCCATATACGAAAGAAACAGGGTAAACTAGAGCAGTTAAGAATTCTAGCTCATGACCATTTCAGAAGAAAACATCAAAAAGTGCAGAAATTGAACTTAAGGTGTACTTAAACAAATCTTAAGCTATTCTTTTTTTCTGCAACTTAGAATGGCGGAAAGATGATAAAAACATAAATTAAATAGGGAGGAAGAACACTTATTGGATCATGCAGAGACATAGGAATTCCGTGATCATTCCTTGGCCAAGAGAAAATAGCAAGTTGTCTCGCAATCCATGCTTTCAGCAATCTTTGATTATGAAAAATATGACAGTTACAGTGCGAGTCTTTACTCAGAGAAAATTACTAGAAAGAAACTGACCAACAACTACTACTACCAACCAACCAACGCTTTACAATATCGCTTCGGGTGGTTTTTATAGACAAAATATCATAAAGACATCATTACAAGTGACCGTGACAGGTCTGCTTAGAACTCTTCAAAAATCTAAATTCTACTGGAAATAAATGCAAGTAAATCTTTTTGGGCTACGCTGGGGGCACCTGAATCGGAACAGGTGACGAGGTGGCCCTTGGGGACCAGATGTGTTGCTGCTGAAGTGAATGTGCTTTGGGGCTGCAGTTCGGCTTTGGTGTGAATTGAATGTGCAATTATTATGATTTGAGAGCATCAAGTGATTTTGCTCTCCTCCTATGGA
This sequence comes from Pinus taeda, assembly GCA_000404065.3. NCBI lineage: Eukaryota > Viridiplantae > Streptophyta > Pinopsida > Pinales > Pinaceae > Pinus > Pinus taeda. Next base: position 40,700 of record APFE031394593.1, read on the forward strand.
TCTGCTGAGAGATATTCAATTTCTCTTGCTTTGGGCCACTGCTCAAGATATTCTCTGATACACTTTGCCGCTACATTGATGATTTCTGCCGTCGCCTGATACTCTTTGACACGCTTGAAGCCTGCTGATTTGATCTGATACACTTTGAACTCTGTGAATGATCTGCTACTGTCTTTAAACCGGATCCTTTGGCAAGATTGGGCGATTTCGGGCTTTTTCGGCGCGCAGTGGGCTCGGCAACCAGAAGATTCCCTGAAGATTCCTTGAAATGGCCTATTTCCCGTAGCGATGTGCGAATAGCGCTTCGCGCTATTCGCGCATCGAAAACTGCCTCTGTTTCTTGATCTGGAGCTCGGAAGTGCGACTTCTCTCCTTGCGCGAAGCTTTTTCGGCTTTTCTGGCTACTGACGTAAGCACTGCGTCGGCTGTATGGCGGATGACATCATCAGTGGGTCCCTCTTACAGCACGACGTGGTGGGATACTGGTGGTCTGTGGTGAAGAGACCCCGATGCGATATAGCGATATCGCGTCGGCGGGAAAGAGGGGGATCATTGGGTTGGGCGTGTGGTGCTTGCGATATCGTGATATCGCATCGGGGGAGACGAAGGGGTGAACAGATTGGACACTCGGCGCTTGCGATCGTCGATCGCCGATTTCACGATATCGCATCGGTGGGGAACGGATGGGCAATGTTTTGCATGAAAGTGGGATGGTGAGGTTGCGATGCGAAAATGGCTTTGAAGGGGGAAAAAGGCAAGTAAGTGGGTGTGAAGGGCCTTTGAAGCTTCGGAAGGGGTCCGAATACTTCGAGAATTCTTATACTTAGGAAGAAGTCCAAAGTATGTGATAGGTGGTTTTGGAGATTGGGTTCTTGCTTAGTTTCTGCTAAACTAAACAATTCCTGGGACTTGCTATGGTTATTTTTCAACCAGGGGGGAATATTACATAGGGGAATTTACTTAATATTAATACGAGGACGGGGAACATAGGGAGCTACATAATAATGTTAGTGGTTAGTGTGGAGGTGGCAAGAAAGCGCTAAGTTTGGGGGAAACTTAGGCTGTTGCGGGGGGGTAGGACCATACTTCGGGAGAAGATATGGAACAACTTTGAGCAAAGCAGATCTTTACTCAACCAGAGTGATGAAGATGATGAACTAAAAGGGTGTCAAGCAGATCTTGACCTCTTTTTGGGGATGTCAGTTAATGATTGGGGGAAAGCAAAGAAGGGGAGTTAGTTATACCTCATTTGAGCCTTTTTCTTACAAATCTTTGCTGATTATGTTCTGCATGATATGATACCTGCAAACTTGGAACTTGTCAGCAATTCAACAACCTCAGAACTACCTACCTAGCCTACTTCCTAGCATTTTTTCTTCTTTTGCTTGGGGGTGCACTTAGATTTGCAAACCCATCATACATTTTTCTCTTGATGTTTCCTATCTACATACTACCCTTATTTCTTCCAGAGCCCGAATTAAACTGTTGGACTCTCTTGTTTCTCTACCTATCTAAGAGTCTGCCAAGATTAAACTGTTTGGACAGACTTACAATCTCTGTATTCTAAAACATGAAATTTAAACCTAGGGAGACCAAGATTAAATGGTTTGGACCTCCCTTTGGCTAAAAGTAGCGATACCAGGAAAACTTTTACAAAATTTGAAGGCAATTGAATGAATCTTTAAGTAGCCTTCTTCATTTGGAGACCGTTTAAGCAAATATGGAGCATTACAACAAGCAAAGTACGACATATTTGGCCTATGAAATGCCAATCATGAAAAATGAATACCTGCTGCAGCAGGAGCTAACAGAACTAATTAGAAAACTGCAAACACTACAAGTCCTATGAAAGAGGAAAATCTGTTTTCTTGGGGCAATAAGAGGGTCTTTGCCTCAGATCATTGTCCCAAAGGGAGGAACAGAGGCCAAGGAACTACTGCTAGCCTTTTGGATCTTTTCTTCATAACTGCTTAACCTGCTATTGAAAACACAAATGGAAGAAAACTATTGAATCACCAAAAACAACCTATTCTTAACCATAAAAGAAATACCTCTAACAACGACCTAATATACAAATTGAAATTAAACATACAAATACAAGAAAAGAGGAGCTTGGCTACTTGGATTGGGCCCTAACCCAAGAGTTTTAGCCCTCTGAGGTAACTCAGTGCTAACTCAAAAAGGATTCCATCTTTATTCTCAAAACAATAACAAGATTACATGAACTGTAAAGATAATCAACTCGAAGTTGAGCAGAGTTACATAAGAATAGTGTTGAAAAAATTCAACACAAATTTGACCCTAGTGAGGCCCTAGGCCTCTCTACTTATACAAATGAAGCTCCCAATAGCTTCCTCAAGTTCAGGTAGGCTTGGCTCCCAAAATTCAAGATAAACATCAGTGATCCTCCACTTGCTCGACTGCCTACTAATGCATGACTTGGCTGCCTATACTTTGAGCTGAATGAAGGGCATTTCAAATATGGGAGTAATAAATGAGGGGAATTTCCTCCTATAAGTTCTCTACTTTTTCCACTTTGAGTTATTGCTACCATTTTTCCACTGTATCCTTGAATTTGACCACAAAAATCATCAGTAATTTGCGTTAAACACATATTAGACCTCATGGCATCATAACTAACTCAACTCACTCTATAAGCATAAATATAATTAGAAAATCATGTAATAAGCTAAGAGAATGGTTGATTTGACTAGGTTAGGAGGTAAAATGAGCCCATATAATTACCCATTTATGAGGCTCAATGGCTCATCATCACCCCCTACTAAAAGTGTTTCTCATCCTCTGAGCAACTTAGTCCATCTCCTCATCATTTATGACCCTGGTGGCCTCCCTAGCATCCCATGCTTCTAATGTGGTCTCCTATTCCTTCTCATAGAATCCTGCCTTCCTGTCTACCTCTTCCCACTGTTGTTTCTCTTCTTCTTCTTTTCTGTCTTCTAGGATTCCTAGCAGCAGTGGGGGACTCAATTTTTGGCCAATCCAATTCACCTGCAGCCTTTGCATGGAGCGCTTGTACATTATCACTCTCCTTAATTCTTCTTTCATCCTCATTGGGGAATGATACTCCCTAGTATGTAGGCTATGTGGTAAGGTGTTCCATCACCTCATACATGCATGCACATAGTCATCCCCATGTAACCTTTCCATATCCTCAAAATGTGTAATGGCTTGAGCCTGATCGTTGGTATATCTGGGGGAAATTTGTGGATTATGTGCAAGCAAGTTATATGTGCCAATGAGTGCCATGGGGTCTGATGGATCAACTCTGATCATTAAGGGCTCATTTTGTTCCTTTATCATCAACCTTCTTATTCCTGCTGCCCTTAACTCTTCATGGTTCATCCATGAGTCCATGGCCATTAGTTACAAGTCCCCTAGCCTAACATTCAGGTCCCACACATGCATGTCTGTGAGGACCATGTTATGGAGATAGAATTCTACCATCTTTTCCTTATCTTCTAATGTGCTTTGCTCACACAGGTCCATAAATTGCCTATAACCTTGGAAAGGCATTTTGCCTCTTTGTGCCAAAGTCTTGATATGAAATTGCATCCACTAGTCCTTGAGATATAGGCCATCAGATTTTGCTGGTGTCCTACACTACAATGCCTCCATGGATCAGCTGACCATGCATGCCACTTGCATCTCTTTCTCTTGTAGCTATCTTCTTAACAATTCATTTTCAGTTTCAAGGTGACTTCTTTTGATTGCTTCCGTGTGTCTGACATCACTTAAATCTCTGCCCATTTCTCTGAGTTTGTTCTCCATATGGCCAATATCCTCAACTCCCTTGGATTTGGCTATTTGCATCCACATATGGGTCCTTTTTCTTTCTTTCTACAATTCAAAAAATAGTGGAATTGCAATTTTTTGTGGAATTATTCTTCCCCTCTCAAGAAGATTGTAGTGAGAGCCAAGACTAGGCTATGGATTAGGTTCTTGTGCCTTTGTTGCTTCCTCCTTTCCCTGTGGTTGTCCTTACCCTTTTTTCATGTTTTTCAGTCTCATGTAGTTTTGGCAAGGTCTCCTGTAGAATAGTCTATGCCTCTTGTAGAATTGTTTTTGAGTCCTATAGTTCTACTTTCTCTTTCCATGTAGGAGATCTAGGAGTCCACCTTTCATAAGTGATAGGTTTCTTGGAAGGGGATTCTTTTCCTTTGGTAGAGGGTGAATCTTCAATAAAAATTGGCACTTTAGAACAAGGTTGTGGTTTCCCTATTTTGATCCTTGTGCTCTTCCTAGCCCTGAAATACATTGAGATCTACCTCTTCCTCTTTTGTTTTGGCTTAATTGGTGTGCTAAGGGCAGTGAGAGAAGTTGTTGCCTCTCTTTCTAGGGTCTCAAGAGACACTTCTACCTTTTATGCCCCTTTTCCTCCTTCTGTCTCTATTTTCTCTGTTTTCTCCTTCTCTCTTTTGGTTTCTTTCTTCTTCCCTTCTTGTTCCTCTAAAATCTCCAGTTTCTTCTCCTTCTCCCCCTTACTACTCTTCCTCCTCACTACCAATATAGCTAATATGATAGGTCATGGCCTTTATGTCATCTTCAACAGTCATTTTTGGAAAATTTTGGGGACTGTAAATGTATGGAGGGCTTCTTCCACTAAAATTTTGATTAACCCATGGTGAGCTAGCTGGTCTAGATTTCTTGCTTTTAATTTAGTATTGGAGTCAATGAGGGACTGTAGGAGGAAGTAAAGGATGTTGAGCTTCTGAGGGGCTGGAGTGTCCATGCCATACCTTAATTCATGCATGATCCTAAAGTAGTAACCATAGACAATGCTATACCTCCCCTCACAGGAAATATACTTGATCATTTGATATCTAACCTCATCCCAAGGGTATCGTATGCTAGCTCTTCTTATGCCATTCTTATCTTCTACAAGGTTTAATTGTTTCAGAAGAAGTTTTTCTTGGTAGCCTGGCCAATTGGTTTTTCATCCTTACTCCAAGGCAACCCAAGAGGAAGGGTAGTGGCCCTACTGATAAATTCAAGGGTTATCTCCATGGGAATGCCCCTAAAGGTGATAGTGGCATGTGTTCTCGAGTGAGGTACCAAAGAGTGGGAAAATTCCTGAGCAATTTCCTCATCAAACCCTCCAAATTTCTCAAAAACGTTCTTCCAATTGGCTCTTGTGAATATATCCACTACTTGGGGGTGTGCATTGAGCTTGGAGGAGTTGGTGGGATCCTTCCTCATAAAACCTCCTATAATTTTTCCTATGCTTCCTTGGAAAACCAACTATGGAAATGAAGAGAACAATTTATGAACAAACAAAGAGATAGATAGGCTACATTATTTTATTTTTTAAGAAATAAGCAACAATTCCTTTTATCAATTTTCTCCACCCAAAAGATTTATTTTCTCCTCAAAACTAAACCAATTCTTGCATATTTTGATATTCAATGGAGGTATTCCAAGAACCTACCTCTTTAGCCTGAGAATTGTGTTAAAAATTGTGTTTTCCCTCTCCAAAACAGCTTACTGGCCCTCCTGTAGAACACTGCCAACCCTCCTGTAGGATTCCTGTAGGTTCTCCTGTAGAACCTGTAAGTGTTCTTGTAGAACACTGAGAGCAAGGTTATGGGAGAGATCAGTGGAGAATGATAGGTATGAGGCTTGTGGGGGCATGAGAAGGTAGCAAGATTGGAGTTTCGAGAGAATGAAGGAGAAAGGTGGTGAAAGTGCTTCGGTGAGGAGTACTTATTGCTTTTTATGGACATTTCCAGTGATGGAGGATGAGCTATCCAAGTGTACGTTGGCCCCATTCGGACCATTGGTCCCCACCTACCTTTTCATCACTTCCATTTCCTCGTAATCATCTCTCATGATTGCATCGAAGTTCCCATTGCCTCCACTACCTGTCCTTGACATCTCTCTCGAGTTTGACTAAGCGCATGTGTGATGACATCTTCGGATGAGTGAAGTCAATTGGATGAAGGTGGCCAAGTTAACTAGCCACCTCAACCCCAACCAACCTCAACCATCTCGTTTTTGTTGCATGCTCTATAATTATACCAATACAAACAAAGGAGCGGGTTAGTTACTTACCTGAGATTTGAATGTGTTTGTTGTGAGGTGCTATGTCTTTCCTTCTACTGCATGCCTTTATTTATTTTGATGCATGCTTGTCTTCTTGCTGAGATATGGTTGTGCTATGTGTAGGTTCCTTTCTGGCTGGTGTCATGCGGAAAGAGTTATTTTTGCGGACAAACCTAACCTCCCTAGGATTCTAAGACTCTCTAGTGACAAACAAACCAAACAAGAGCAATCCTTCTCTAAACATACATCATTCTATGAGAACCAAGTGTTTTCCGATC
>APFE031394593.1:57652-80666 GCA_000404065.3 Pinus taeda
TCTCTAGTGACAAACAAACCAAACAAGAGCAATCCTTCTCTAAACACACGTTATTCTATGAGAGACCAAGTGTTTCCCGATCTTACCTTAGGTCCAACGCTTGTTGTAGCAGTCCAGCCTTGCTGATCCAGATGAGCTCCTCCTTCACTTTAAGACCTGCATACACTAACAAAGCAAACGATTACATAACACCTGAATATTTCATAAAACAAAGCATATTCATCACATAGACCAAGGAGTACATGAAATAATTCATTAACAACCAATCATTGAGAAGAATGGACTTATTTGTATTAAGGAAACAAAAAAGGAACCATTACAACCTGAGCCTTGGTGTTGTGCAAGCTCCTCCCAGGGTCCAGCAAGAGATTTCCTCTACTTTGACAAGCTCACCCACTCCCAATATGACAACAAGGAAGGATGGTGATCTCTCCTCACAAGTTACAATGGAAGTCCTAATTCCAGCAGCATTTACCCTTTGGAATGTTCAGCTTTCAACCTTCCCTCCTTTGGCCCAAGGCCTGTATTTATAGTATTCTAGAGGAAGTTATTCAGTTCCAACATCAATGGGATACTTCCTCTTTTGGATGGGGTAGCTCCTCTCTTGATGGGATAAGTTCCTCTATCATAGGAGTGCATGAACCATCTGGAGGCGCTCAATACACGTCAAACACTCTTCTAGAATGCTCTAGAAGTGACCACAAGTAACTTTTTAAAGATGAAACTCGCGCCTTTTGACCTTTACAGGGGTACGCACCCATCCTTTGGCTTACAGAGCGTACAAGTACGCAGTTACAGTGTGTTTGGAGTGCGTACACGCAGGCAAGGTAGAGAGAACCTGCGTACCTAGAGATAAACATGTTTTTAAGTGACTTTCTCTCTTTTTGAAGTTTGACATAAGAGTAGAGGTATGAGGCTTGACAAGGAGGATAATATGACTATTGATGGAGCCATATTAACTGTAGATAGTCATGGTGACAAATTTCAGTGTAACAGCTGGCTCTGATTTTTAGGTGTCTACTTCAACCTTCAGATTTGCACCCTCATGCTATTAATGCTAGATTTTAATGGGATCAGCTGCTATAGGAATTCCTACAGGAGCTCGTGTAGCTACTTCTACCTTTGAAATTTTAGATTTTTTTATGCTTGGAGCTGTGAGGATCATGCCAAAAATGTGGATAGAGATGGAGAGGAAAAGGGTAGGCTTCAAGTGAGATGGATGGTGCAGTTCCCTTTCTTATTTTTTCGTTTTTTCTTTCTTTTCTAAAAAACTGTTTTTTGTGTTTTTTTCTTGGGCAGGAAGAAGAATGATGCTTGGGATGTGATGTAGGTCTAGAAATGATGAAAAAGAGGTTTTAAGACTGTAGGAGGATTTATAAATCTTTTATGAAGCTTCCCTATTCCTCAAATTGCCTTTAAAATCCATTACTGGCTCTCTATAATTTCTACAGGAGCCTCTTGTAGAAAAAACTAGGCCTCTTGTAGAAAACACAATTTTTGAAAAAGAAGCATAGTGAGGTGAAAAGAATGTCAAGAATGATGGAGAAAGGTGAGGAAAGATAAGATAGGTGCTGGTATTGGTTTCAAAGCTCCCTTGGCACCTGCTGCTGCTTCCTATAGTCCTCGTGCATACCTGCAATATAACTGGAAATTCATTTTTCTTTTACTTTTCTCCTTTTTTTTTTGCAAACAAACAGGGCACCTTAGGGAGGTTTTCACCCTAGTTGCCTACCCTAGGCACTTCCAAGTGAGGTTTTCACCCAGGGATCTTATTTTCTTTCTCATCTCTCTTTTTTTTTGACACCATTAGGCTACCTCAGGAGAGGTTTTCAACCCAATGATGGGACTCAAGTGTCTCATGGAGGTTTTCACTTGAGTCCTTATTATTTTTTGTTTTTTCTCTTTTTCTTTAGTGAGTGGGTGAAGTGGAGGCTAAGACATACTTCACTACCATCACTGACTTATTCAATCCTTCAATGAACTCTCGCTTGGAGAAGGGTTTCTTATAGAGTTTCAACCGATGTCCATTGACAAGAATGGGGATGGCTTCATCATCAATGGTTTTGATTAGAACTGAACCATTGTCATTGCATTTCTCCACAGTGTAGGGTCCTATCCATCTTTTCCTCAACTTGCCCTTGAAATCTTTATATCTTGAAATTGCTTCTATTTGATGTTTTTGTCATGCCATTTCTTCCTCTGAAGCTGGACTACCTTTGTATGGAGAAGGGCATGCATTCTGTGTTCATCCAATACATTTAGCTAGAGTAATATTTCTTTTTGTGCATGACTAAGGTCTAGGTCCAGCTGATCTTCCATCCTTAGCGTGTTATTCAAATTGTATTGACATCAAAGCCTTCTTCCCATAGACTAGTTCATAGGGTGTGAACCTTGTAGTGGTCTTCCATGTTGCATTGCAGGCCCAGGTGGCCTCAACTAATATGTTCGCCTAGTCTTTTCTACTCCTCCTCACTACCTTGGTTAGGATCCCTTCCAAATCTCTATTAGTGACTTCCACCTGCCCATTGGCTTACGGATGGTAAGGGGTGGAAGTCCTATGCTTGATCTTATTATGTGTGAGTAGGTCTTTAATCAAATTGGAAGTGAACTCGCTACCTTGATCTGTAACCAACTCTCTTGGATACCTGAACTTGTAGAATATGTTTTCCCTCAAAAGCTTAGCTACTTTTTCCTCTGTCGTTGATTTCATTACTTTTGTCTCTACCCACTTTGTCAGGTAGTCAGTGCACATAATGATGTATTGCTTCTGTTTTGAAGGAAGGCTGATAGGCCCCACAAAGCCCATGCCCCACTTCTCAAATGGCTCACAAGTCACTTGAGGCTGCATGGGCATTTCATCCTTTGGAGTGGGTTTCCACATCCTTTGACACAGATCGCACTGGCTAACATATCTCCTCACATCCTGATGAAGAGTGAGACAATAGTAGCCTGCTTGCAGTATCTTGAAGGTAGTACCTTTTGCTGCAAAATGACCTCCACAAGGCCCTTCATGAGAAGTCAGGAGGATCTCAAAAGCTTCCTCCTCCCTGACACATCTCCTGAAGATCTGATCTAGGCCAAGTTTGAAGAGATTGCCCCCAATCCAAGTGAAAGGGGCACTTTTCCTTACTATCTTTCTCTTGTCTTTTGAGGATAAGTGTTGTGGGAACTGTGCTGAAACCAAGTAGTTTTCTGTATCAACAAACCATGGAGAGAGTACTGAGATAACAAACATGTGTTCATGTGGAATTTGATCATTCACCATTCCTTCTTCACCTGCAGGAAAATTTACTCTAGACAAAAAGTCAGCAAAAACATTTTCTTTACCAGGCTTATCAACAATGGCCAAATCAAGCTATTGTAGTAAAAGAAACCATCTAATAATGCAAACATTTACATCCAGTTTGTTCGTTAGATATCTAATTGCAGCATGATCAGTGTGCACAAAAGTTTGACAGCCTGTGATATGACGTTTGAATTTGTTTAAGGAATGCACTACAACTAGGAGTTTCTTTTCCTTGATTGTATATTTTAGCCCCACCTTTGACAAGTTTTTGCTTATAAAGTATATGGCATAAGGCAGATTTTCATCAATTTGTCCTAAGGTTTCTCCTATTGCTTTGTTTGAGGCATCCGTGTGAATGTGGAAAGGTAGGGCCCAGTTTGGGCCTCTCAAAATTGGGGCAATCACAAGCTTTCTCTTCAAGGTTTCTAGGGCTTCCTAACAGTTTTCTGACCATATAAATTCGACATCTTTTCCCAAAATACCAAAAACGGAGAGGCTAGCTTGCTGAAATCTTTAATGAATCTTTGGTAATATCCAACTAAGCCTAGGAAACTTCTGACATCTCTCACCTTTTGAGTAGATGGGACCCTTTGGATGATGGCAATTTTGTTGGGGTCCACCTGCAATCCTTTTTGAGATATTGCATGACCTAGCATGGTCCCTTTAGTCATAAAAAATTCACATTTTTCAAGACTAAGGGATAGGTTCATCTCAATACACTTGTCTACAACTTTTCCTAGGTTAGATAAAGCTTCCTGAAAATTAGATCCATAGGGAGTAAAGTCATCCATGTATATCTCTACTACATCATGAACTAATTCAGAGAATATACTCAGTACCACGCTTTGGAAAGTGACTAGAGCATTACAAACCAAAATAAAGGACTTGGTATACAAAGGTACCCCAAGGAGAAGTGGAAGTGGTCTTATCTTGGTCTTCCACACTGGTCTGAATCTAATTGTACCTGCTGAAGCCATCTTGGAAAGAGAAAAACGTTTTCCCTGCCAAACTATCTAACACTTGATCTATGAAAGGTAAAGGAAAATTGTCCCTTTTAGTGGCTTTATTCAATTCCCGATAGTCAACACAGATTATCCACTTACCATTTTTCTTTGGTACTAGCACCAAAGGAGAGACCCATTCACTGTCAGAGATGGGATAGATGAACCCTGCATCAAGAAATTTCTGCAGTTCTTCATTAACAATATATTTAAGTGTTGGGTTCATCCTCCTTTGATGCTGCCTGACTAGCTTGCAACCTTCCTTCATGTATATATGATGGGTACAAATTGAAGGGTGCAATCCCTTCATCTCCTTATAACTCCAGGCGAAGGAATCTAAGTGCTTTCTCAGCAGGATACATAGTTCCTTATCCTAGGAAGTGGATAGGGATGGATTGATTTTCAAGGTTCTTTCTGGACCGAACTCTATATTCCTAACATGGAGAGAAGTGGAGTCGGCTACATAGAGATCAATTGAGGGGTCGTTTTGGGTTTCTCTTACTATGTCCTATAAAGGGGATATACTTGGAGGTGGATTTTGAATCATATTTTCAATCATCTCTTCCTCATCTTGCTATTTTCCTCCCATGCTAATGTACAAAGTGGTTCAAAATAAACTTCATCCTCATCTTCCTCCTCCAACTAGAGAGGTAGATCATGTTCTAATGAAGGTTGGGCAGGAGGATATAGGATTAGCTGCTTGGACATATGCCCATTCTTTATGGTCATGTTCCCATCTCTACAACTGATGTAGGCATCGGTGGTAGCCAACCAGGGTCTTCCCAAAATGAGAGGATGCCCAGTGAGCTTTGCCTTGGGCTGGAGAACTAAGAAATCAACAGGGTACTCCCAAGAATCAATGGATACCATCACATCTTCCACAATCCCCTTAAGGGTCACAGTGGAGCGGTCTGTAGCACGGTTGTGGTCTTCCTCAAGGAACCCTGAAGGTTGAGTTTGAGCATTGTGTCCTTTGTCATCACATTAATGGCAGCTCCCAGATCAATCAAAGTGTGTGGGATCATGGTGCCATTGATGTGGACATCAACTACTGGGCTTCCAGGGTCTACATATTTTGGATAGATTACCTGCACCAACATCAGGTTGGACAACTACCCTATGACATTGATGGTTGGGGCATCTCTCTTGCGCCTACCTTGATGCCTAAAGCACTTATCTTTAATCAACCTATTGTAGATAGGAACATCCTTTATGGCTTGGAGAAGTGGTATCTTTACACATAGATGTTTCAATTCCCCCACGAGTTCAATTTCTTTTGGGGTATGCTGCACTGACATGGATAGTCTCTCAGGAAAGAGTGGAATTGTTTTCAGTTCACTTTCCTCTTTATCTTCCTCAACCTCCATAGGTTGAGGATGAGTATCTCAGAGAACTTTCCCATATCCCGAGTTAATTTCCTAGATCTCGACAAGATAAGTTGGGCATGATGGTTCTCCACTATACACTTGCTGAGCCTGTCTATTGTTCGGGTTCAGATTCAGCTGGGTAGGAATTTGGGGTTTCTTTGGTGGAGCAGGAGATAACGACTATGGTTGGGCAGGTGATGGAGGCAAAAGAGCAGGAAGAGAGTTGTATTGGGGCCTCCACCCCTGAGAGTTGTATTGAGGTGGTGGTTGAGCATAGGATTGCAATGAATGGTTGACTGATTGGGCATGATATTGAGATGAGAAGGACCAAGGAGGAGGTGTGGACTAGGAAGGATGAGTAAGGGGACCCCAAGAAGGTATGGAAGTGACTGTGTTGGGGTTGTAATAAACCTGGGATGTCCCTTGCGTCCCCTGCTGGTATGGTCTAGGTCAATGCGGCCTTCTTTGGTTTATGTAATAGAGTTTTTCAGTGGTGCCCTCAACCCCTTAATATACAACTTTAAGTCCAGGCAAGGAAGGGCCCTTGTCTGTATAATGATTCTCCTCACAAACTAAACAAACCTATATAGAGTTCAATGGGCATTCATTCCTCGGGTGCCTCCTGGTGCATCTAGGGAAAAAGATGGCCAAAGCCTTCTCTGCTTCCTCTTATTTCATTTTGATATGCAAGGTATCCATTTGCATGGCAAGAATCTGTAGCATCTCACTCTTGAAGCTTTCTAGCATTGTTCCATTTTCCCCCTTAATGGATGAGTTAGAGGAGGATGTATTGGCTATGGGTTGAATCCCCCCAGGTTTCTTTTTGGCTACTCTAGAATGGTTTGTAAAAATAGCCTTTATGTCGTCATAGGAGAGTTTGTAGATGTCTCCCCCGGCCAGTAGATGCAGGGTGTCTAAAAGATCTTCCTGAATTCCCTTGAGCAGGACTATCTTTAGAGACTCAGGGTCAAGTGTACACCCAACCCTTTTGTAACTGAATTGGAACCTTTCCTCATAGTCTTCCAGGGACTCATCACTTTCTATAGTCATTTGGAAAATTTCTTCTTTAGTATCTTTTGACCTACAATAGTCTCAATACTCGTTGTTAAAGGCTTGCTACATCTCAGCCCAAGCTGTGATACTATTGCTAGGTAATCCCATGAACCAGCGCAATGTTGCATTTTTGAGAGTAGAAGGGAATAGTTTCAACTTTTGTTCATCTTCTGCATAGTCATAGGTTCAATACATAACAGTTAACTCAAATAAGAAGGTGTTAGGATCTTCTGTAGTCAGACCATGGAAATTAGGTAGGGCGGAAGGGCTTACATTCTTCATTTTGGTGTCCCCATTAATCTCCAAAATGGGAAAGGTACCCTCTATTCTTTCTTCTTTCCCCCTAGCATTTCTATGTTCAGTCATTGGCTCTAAAGGAATGTTTTCTTCTTTTTCTTCCCCTATAGGTTCTTCAAATATGTCGAGCTATTCACCTAAGGGTTCTTCTTGATCACAACCACCAAAGAAGAGAGAAGGTTGGCTATGTGAAGTAGTGGGGGTGTTGGGAAAAAATTTACTTGAATTATCTCTATTCCTACGAGGCATGAAAGGAAATATTTTTGGTTGGTTTTTGTTTCTTTTCCCCACACTGCTAGTACCTACAAAATTGAAATTGATTGAACTACCAAACAAATAACAACTAACTGAAATGAACTTGCAGAAATGAAATTTGCATAATTGAAGAGGAAAGAAAGGAAATGTAGAACTAAAAGAAAGGAAATGACTAATCTACTTTTACTGAAATGGAAATTGCATAATTGAAGAGGAAAGCAAAAGAAATGCATAACTAAAAGCAAGGAAATGACTAATCTACTTTTGCTGAAATAAACTATTAGCATAATGCTTCAATACAAAATATAAGAAGGTAGTAATCACAGAATACTCTAATGCTTCCCCAACAATGGCGCCCAAAAGTGGTGAGCCCTAGTATTGCAACAATAATACTTCAACTCTTGGGCTGCCAACTTAATCTTATCAACCCAGTTGTTCGTAACAAACTTGGAAGCGACGATGTTGTATGCACAATTACTAGTTCTTACTGCAGGTTGTCACTTGGTCAGCTGGCGCAAGATCACTAGGAGCTCAAGCCAACTTCTATGGATTCTAGAAGAAGCTCTATATGTGATGAAAGGAAAAAGATATTACTCTACTGATGTTATTCTACTTGCAGCAAGGAATATTGGAATGTAAAGCAAACCAAGGAAATCCTAGTTAACCTCTAATCCTACTTTTGCAGCACTATGAAAATCATGAAAAGAATTCCATTACATACTCAAGGAAGTAGACAACATCTAACTAAGCTATCTCTAGAAGCAAGTGAGCAAAAAGAATATTTTTGGGTGTTTATGTATTTTTAGGTGAATTTGACATGCATGTAATTTATTTTTTTGTAAATGTGGCAGCGAATAGGTGGCGATGGAGGGCGATTTCGGGACTTGAGAGGATGTAGGATGGTGTGGATGGGTCCTCGGAGGTCTCAGGTCACCTTCTGGAGGACTTTCCCAAACTCAGCCTTCAAAAGGTAGCCTACAGGAAAACCTACAGGAGGACACACGAAATCTACAGGAGAAAAAACAATGTCCTGTAGGAGGCCTACAGGAGGAGGCCGAGAGTAGTTTTCATTGTTTTGATGGTGTGAGAGTGGGTGGAAAAGATGGATGAAGATTGGGATGAAGTGTTAGGGCACCTAGGGTCTACCAAGAATCATTAGGAGAGAGAAACATGATTGGATTTGCTCAAGGAGCGAGAGGAAAGTCTATGGAAAATGCAGGAAACTAAGGTAGAATTGAGGGGAGATTTGGGTAGCCTGTAGGGGGTGGATCAAATGGATGATGGAATGGATGATAGGCTAGACTACTGTTAGAAGATATCTACTGCATAAACAACTGACAGTTAACCAATGAGATTAAGCAAGCAAGGAAATAAGTGCATCTAAAAAAGAACAGAGTTTTTGCATCAAAGTAAACTATGATGTATGGAAGAAAATGCTGATAACCATTGCATGAAAGAAAAGCATGAAAGAAGACTGTTGCAAATAAGGAACGGGGCATGATTAAGAGGTTCTAAAGAAAATAAAACTAAACTATGAACCAATTAGAAAGATGCAAACACTAGAAGTCCTATGAAGGAGGAAAATCTATGCTGTTGGGGCAGCAAGAGGGTCTTTGCCTCAGATCATTGTTTGAAAGGGAGCAAGAGAGGCCAAGGCACTACTGCTAGCCTTTTGGATATTTTATTTATCACTACTTAACCTACTATTGAAAACAAAAATGGAAGCAAACTACTAAATCCCCAAAAACAACCTATTCTTAACCATAAAAGAAATACATCTAACAGCAACCTAATCTACAAACTGAAATGAAACATACAAATACAAGGAAAGGGGAGCTTGGATACTTATATTGGGCCCTAACCCAAGAGCTTTAGCCCTTTGAGGTAATTCACTACTAACTCAAAAAGGATTCCATCATTATTCTCAAAACAATAACAAGATTACATGAACTATCAAGATAATCAGCTCGGTGTTGAGAAGAGTTACATAAGCAATACTACAGAAAAAATTCAACAAAAATTTGACCCTAGTGAGGCCCTAGGCCTCTCTACTTATAGAAATGAAGCTCCCAATAGATTCCTCAAAATCAGGGAGGCTTGGCTCCCAAAACTCGAGTTAAACGTCAGTTATCCTCCACTTGCTCGGTTGCCTACTAATGCATGACTTGGCTACCTGTACTCCGAGCTGAATGAAGGGGAATTCAAAGTGGGGAGTAATAAATAAGGGGAATTCTCTCCTATAAGTCCTCTCCTTTGGCCACTTTGAGTTATTGCTACCATTTGACCACTGTATCCTTGACTTTGACCACAAAAATCATCAATAATCTACATTAAACACATATTAGACCTCATGGCATCATAACTAACTCAACTCACTCTATAGGCATAAATATAATAAGAAAATCATGTAATAAGCTAAGAGAATGGTTGGTTTGACTAGGTTAGGAGGTAAAATGAGCCCATATAATTACCCATTTATGAGGCTCTTCATTAGGGCGGCCACCCATCTACAGCGACAAACACAATGGTATGTTGTGCAACCATCGGCCCAACTAAATCTATGTGTAACCAGGGTTCACTATGCCGATAAAACTATAAACAATGTAGGGCATGCCAATGAAGCTCTATCCATGGTCAGACGGGGAGCAAATAGAAATTCTCCTACCACTACCTCTGCCACTTGAACTAAGCAAACAAACCTAGATGAAAGGATCCGACAGTTGCAAGAAGCCATTTGGCATGGTAGCCTAAGACTTCGCAAACTGGAGGAAAGTGGGGCAAGGCTAAGGAGGAAAAGCATGAGGCTGGATGAAGAAATTGACAAAATAAAAATAGGAGACCCAAAAATAGACCGTGCGAGCACACAAGGGAAGGAATCGGACCTTGTTAGCCCTCCTATGATCCTAGCACAAGCCATGACCCTGCTCTCATGGTTACGATTGCACCTTACTAAACAAGGGAGTACAAACCGCAAGAAGCTATTCAATTCAAAGGCACACAAAGGGTGCCCATGGCCTGGGATAATAGGGAAAACGAAGGCTCGCATGAAAGGTGCAACCACCTGAATATCTGTAGGAGGCCTAGTCTCAGCTCTTCATGTAGTTGAAAGAGAGCGTAGGACTATAAAACAGGCTATCGAAAAGCTGCGTGATTCGACTATGGCATGCAAGGCTAGTCAAATGCATAGAACATATCCATGTGCAAGGGGCTACGCTGCCAAATGGGAGGGATGGAAGGCGACCATTACAGTTACTGTTCATGACAAGATGTCCCATTTAAGACACCAAGGAGACAGTGGCGGGCAATTAAGGCATAGGGGTGACCACCAAGATCACATTAATGAGCCATAATTAGGGCGAAAGACTAAATTTGAATTTGAAATCATATATTACAAGCAAGTGAAGGGATACACAACAAAGCTTGATCATTCAAAAAATAGGACGCATTGGGTTCAAGCCGAGAGGAGCAAGATGAATGAAAAACTGATGGAAGAAAGCCCGCGGTTTCAGGCATTGCCAAAGGAATTACAAGTGTCATTCCTCAGGTCAATAACCCCCACCAAGGAGGTTCCACAAAATCGTATGCCACAAGCATCTGAAATCCCTAAATCACCCAAGACGCCTTGGACCAAGAAGGACCCCCAGATACTAGGACTAGTAAGGATGTCACTGTGAAATCTGCGATTTATCAATCTCACAATGGAAGAAAAGGGCAAATTTGTTACTATTGAAAGTGATGAGGAGGAAGAGGGAACTCCGACCTATGTTGAAGAAATAGAACTAGACGAAGAAGGCGAAGCAAATATCCAGCCAGTGAGACGACCCAAGTACATTGCTCCAAGCAAAGGGAAGGCTAAGGTCCCTACAAATCTGGATGATGTTGACAACATAATCATCACCCTGTCCCTTCCTAAAGAGGTTCCACTTAAAGGAACAATCACCCGCCACATCTCGACTATGAAGTTTGAAGACTGGGACCTTGCAGATACCAATAAGTTTCCCAATTTTGGGACTAGTGAACTAATGAAGCAAAGTGTGGGGGGAACTATCACGAAAATCCAACTGAGGAAGTGGTTGCGAAAGGTGGAGGACACTGGGTTACTCTATCTCCTATCCATTCCACATTTTCAATGACCACCCATCACAATATTGTTCATCCGACAATTGCTCTGTTTTGTACATGATGGATGCTAATGGATCAACAAACATGTTCCTATCATAGCCGAACTTATTCACAAGATCACGCAGCTTCCCTGTGAAGGAAAGGACCTCATGGAAATAGTTGCTATTAGTGGTGATGTGACGGTGATGGAAACTTTGAAAAAGAAATACAATTTGGAGAAGAAGTAGCGAGGGTATGCTATTGATAATATTCCAAACAAAGGGATTCATGTTGCTACCTAGTTGTTGGAAAGAAAAGAAATGCAGAAATGTCATGCCAACGAGGTCCCAGCAATAGTCATCATGCTAACAGAGCGGTGTGCAAAAGGGGAACAGTTCAATTGGGCACAGTTCCTCTACAATGAATTCCTGATCAACTGCAGGGAGGTCCAAGAAGAGGGTAAGACTTTCCACTATGCATGGTTGTTGTTATCCATCATGTTGTTTACAAGTGAATTACCCAAAGATAGCCAATTCCCTTCCTTGGACCAAGATTGGCTAGAAGATGCCAAATACGTGTCGCTCTAGATGACGAGGGATGCTGGAAGAATCTGGGGCATGAAGACCATTTGGATACTAATGGAAGTAAATGTCCGACAATGGATCAACCAACAACCTTGGCTATCTGATGAGACATATGACAATGTGAGAACATCATCTAGTTTAAGGCAGACATGCACTATGTATACATTTAGTCGCGCAAGGACCCAGACTAGATGCGGTCCAAACTCCCTTTCATTGCCATTGATGAGGTTGTCTTTGCGGTATTGGATACCTGGCCACCAGAGTGGCATGGACCTGACACAGTGGGGCGCAATGAGACCACTATCCAAAAGAGGAACAAGAAACATGTTGTAGAAGTACGGCAGCCCGAGAGGTAGCGCAGGCTTCTATAGGTAAAACACCTGTAGGAGGGGCTGTGATGACAAAGGCCGAATGCAGTCTAGAGGTGCCCACAAAAACAACCACAGATATAGGGATGGAAGGAATGCCGCCAGCCACCACAGGTGCACCCTTCAAAATGGCTGCAGTCGACAGAACAAACGAAGCCATAGAAGAAGGCCAAGCCGCCTAAATGGGATGGAGAACTAACCACATTGATCGAGGACAACCTAGGTGACATAAGGGACACAGTTTGTGAAGTCACCTAGGAAGTAATCGATGAGGCCATGTCGGGCAACAGATTGTGTTGGGGGCACTCCGTGCGTAGATACAGGAACTTGGGACATGGTCCTCATAGCTAGGAACCGTCTCTACTCGTGGAGTTATGGGTATGTCAGCTACTGAGCTGATGCTAAAGGCCCAAATGGCTAATACTATTGTGATCCTAGTAGGAGAATTAATAATAGAAAATACGGCAGACGGAGCTATGGTGGCCTAGCTTATGGGGCTTGGATTAAATTTTGCTGCCCTCCTACACAAAAGCTTGTACTAGCTCCAGGACAACGCAACGATGGAGCTCCACTCCAGGGAAGGATGCATGGAATAGGTACTCAGTGAACAGAGAATTAATATAGAATAGTTGAGCATCCAACGGGATGAAGTGGTCACAGAGAGTCAGCAGTTGGAGAAACTTGTAGGGGAAGCATGTTCTTGTTCCCCTAAGTTGGAGATTGCAGTCGAGTTGCCTATTGGCATATGAATCCACAAGCTAGCTAGTGGGTTCCATGAAGCAAAGGAGGAGGCTGCGAGGATTCAGTTGGCTCTCAGCCTGTAGATCATAGAGTTGCAACTCAAAGCACAACCTTCTAGACCACCGAAGGTCACCGAACAGTGAAGAGGCCTCATTCAATCTAGATGAGAAACAATAGCATGTGCTATGCAGGAGTCCTTCGATGTGTTGGATGAATCACTTGGATGTTACAATGGTTGGAAATAGAGGAAATGGAGCTACAACAAGCCTATGATAATGTCAGTTGGACCACGCAAATGGTTGCTATTACGTAGCAGTTGGCCAAAATGAGGGAGGCTTAGGCTCTTAAGATATAGGCTGATGCCGCTAGGAAAAAAACAACAGTAATTAAAGAAAGAATCTAGCCTTGGCTTGATGAGGCATTCGAGGTTTCCACCACTATCGAGAAAATGGTGGCCCACATGCAGGCAACATATACAACCGGATAGGTGACTGAAGTAAATATTGATGCATCGGCAACTCACATAGAACAAGTACAGAAGATGGCGGAAGAATTTGTTGCAAGTTTAAGCGAAGCATAGAAGTTGTTGCATGACCTTCACGCAAAGATTTCTGCACCAGCCGAGTGACTTGGGACGAGTCACATTGATTATGTTGGGAGCTTGTTGGGTAGCGAAGGCCCCGCGTAATGGTTTTGGGACCCTAAGTCCACAATTTTGGGAAAAAAGTATAGTAAAGACTCTGCAAAGTGCGTAGAGCGTAAATTGTAATGAGTCAAGTTGAAGGGTTGTCTACCCAAGAATAATGTAAAAGTAATACGAAGAGAGTCAGCCTACCCATGGTTCACAAACCATGGTAATATACAAATAGAGCAAGGCTCTATGGGTAGAAGTCAATTTTTGGAGAAGTTTTTGTCCTGGATCTTAGTGTTATGGTTTTGTGAAGACAGTATTATCTGCATCTGTAAGTTCGAGTCAAGGGTGTTGGTAGATAGATAGAGGCTCTACAGCTGTGTGTGGAGAGGCCCTGTAGATTCCGTAGCTATGTGCGCAGACCCTTGCTACTGAGTCCACAGGGAAGATCTGGTTGTATGACCAAAATATTTTAATAAAGGTAAGTCATTTATGAAGTATCGCGGATCTATTGTGTTGTAGTTTATGCATATGTTATATGAATTTATATGTTTTGTTATGATTATGCACATTGAGTTTTATTGTTAAATGTTTGCTTAAATACTATACCAAGAAGATCATATCTATAATAATTTCATTAATAAGCATGTACATCCATGTGGATCTTCGTGGAAGCTCGATAATAGTCCAGAGTGGCGGGAGGCCACAGGACGATTCGTGACCCCTCTAGACCACATTAAGACATCCCAAGGGTCTGGAAACCTGTTTCCAACACCCTCCCCTACTAACTCGGGTGAGACCTCAATCCACGCTCCGCAGACTGTTGCCGAAAGGGTCGGTAGTTGTGGGATTTGTTTGGCTATTAAGTCTTTTGATCCTGGGTCATGGCCCAATAAGCCAACAAGACATCCTATGTTAGCATGACCACTTTTTGCAATCGTTTCACCGCTCTAGTGTCCCATAGTAGTTTCATGCATGTCTCTAAAAAGGTAGTTAAGATGGAAGTATCCAACTCCGGCTCAGTTTGATCCTTTCTACCCAAAGTAGAAGGCTCTGTGAAGCTCTTCCTAGCTTCCATAAATGTTTCCTTAGTACACTCTAAATCAAATTTAGGTTAATTTGTAGGGGTCTTGTGAACCCATGTATCCTCCTCAGGTTGCTTCCCCTTATCTTCTCCTATAGTCGCACCACTTCTAAGCATCATGTTCATGTCAGGATCCTCCTCACATAGTTCTGCTTTCGTCATGTGGACGTTCTGAGTGGGAGTAGCCTGGAGTAGCCCTTTTACCCGCATTTGTGTAATTAGTGTCAGGTAATCTACTACTTCATGATCGAATTGGTAACAATATGGGCAACATGTTTTCGTCGGGTTTGTGCAATACCACGCATAGTGCCCAGGTCCTCCACAATTGTAGCAGATTAATTGTCGTCGGCCTTGTCCAAGTCCCATTCCTCCTCGCACCCATTCACATCCCTAAAATCCACCCCACTCTATCGCTATAGCTAGATCCTGACCTCGCGTCTCAGTCTATATCCTATAAGCAGGTGTCCGCTCCATTAGCAACTCATAACTTTGGCAATTCTATTCATCATGGCCCATTGATCTATAAAAATTGCAAAATAGTTGCTGAGGGGGCTGTATCGGTTTCGGCAATTGATGTCAGTTTCCTGTGTTGTGCTTTCCTCCCACTTGACAGATTGTGCACCAGAGTGAGGGCACCGCAATCGACCCTACTTGTGCCTTTGGTCACAATGGCACTAGTCCCCCTCCTGCCTGGTAGTTTGCATATATCGAACAGTGATCCTTATCATGGCCCTAACCTTTACATTTTATGCACCATACCTCTATGCACGCTTCTGACTAGGGTGCTTTATCTTGTTTCAAACTTTTCATTTCTAAGCATAGGTTTTGTAGTTGCACATGGATTTGCTGAACTCCCAACCCCGGATCCTGTATTAGAGTTTCATGCAACCACATTGTTGTCTCCAATGCTTTAGCTTGGGTTGAGATCTTTTGCTGTGATAACACCATCCTCAGATGTGGTTTTAGTGATGCCACAAACCACGTGCAGTGATGGGCATTCATCAATGTCATGTTTGCCTCATGGATTGTACTTTTCAATCTCTGATCCAGATCCCATGGGGTTTCACTAGGCATCATTACGATCTTCTTGAACCCAATGATCGACTGTGTTTCCAATTTTTGTCAGGTAAATTCTTTGTTCAGTGCATCCTAAATCGCCACTATTCCCGAATTCAGGTGATCTATAGATTACTTTATATACCACGTCAATGCATGGTCCTACAGCGCTCTCACCAGAGAAGCCTTTTTTATGTTCTCATCTGTTACGCCTTGGGCTTCCCGTACAGCCTTTACCACAAACCAGAACTGATTTGGTTCCTTATTTCCTATGCCTCTAGGTACCACAAACTTGATCGCACTTACCATCCCTAGCTTTGGTGGTGGAAGTGGTGGGGTAGGTGAAGATGGGTTGGATGTAGGTGAAGTAGGTGATGCTGCGGATGGTGGTGGTATTGGTGGAAAGGACTGCTCTATCAATCAGACTGCACTTCTCGGAGAGGACCATGCGATCCCCTCCTTGCTTTCTCATGAGAATGAAATTCGAGGGTTGTATTATAATCCTTCGATCCCTCGATAGCCTCCTTTGTTCCTCGTTACCCCAGACATCAATGGATACGCATAACCCGTTTTTCATATAATAGCATTTTAATCCAAGTATTCAACGATTTGATGTAGCTACCCCACGGCCCTTGGAGAAAGTGCCTTTCTTCCTTACTATAACTCACAGTTGTGTCTCTCGCGAATTTAGTTATAAATCCTCCTATTACTTGATCCAACTAGTGATTTACTGTCCATGCGATTTTGTCTTTAGATGCTTCCAGCCTACGCACCAACTCTAGTGCCACACGATGGGCTAATCCAGTCTGCACCTTCCCTTGCTGTCAGCTAGCCTCGCAATCTACTCACACAACTTTGTTGAGAATGATGCAAAGAAAATCTCGTGGATTTATGTGTATATGTAGCGATCCAACCACCTTTCCTCAGATATCCCCGATTTCTATTTTCTTGTACCATGAACTCGTGAAGCTTCTGATCCAACCAATCTTCAAGCTCTTTCTTTATAGGGTTCCAGTGTTCTGACATCAGACATCCCTTAGGGAGATCTTGGTCCCAACAACGGAACCATTTGTTAGCTTATTGGGCCCTGAATCAAGTTCAGAAGAGTTATTTGCCAAACAAATCTAGTAGCTACCGGCCCTTTTGGAAACAGTCCACGGAGCGTGGATTGAGGTCTCACTCGAGGTAGCATGGGAGGGTGCTAGAACCAAGTTTTTGCACCCTTGGGATGTCTTGATGTGGTCTAGAGGGGTCGTAAACCATCTTGTGGCCTCGCTAAACTCTGAACTGTTATCAAGCTTCCGCAAAGATCTGCGTGGGCGTGCGTGCTTATTAATGAAATTATTATAGATCTGATCTCCTTGGTATATTCTTTAAGAAAACATTTAACAATAAAACCCAATGTGCACAATCATAAAAACAAAAGATATAAATTCATATAACAGATGTATAAACTAGAACACAATAGATCTGTGATACTTCAAAAACCACTTATCTTTATTAAAATATTATGTTCATACAACCAGATCTGCCATGTGCACTCAGCTGTAGGGGTCCACGCACACAGCTGCAGACTCTATTGGGCCTCTGCACACACAGCTGTAGAGCCTCTATCTATCTACCAACACCCTTGACTTGGACATATAGACGTAGATAATACTGTCCTCACAAAACCATAACACCAAGATCCAAGAAAAAAAGTTCTCCAAAAACTGACCTCTAGCCATAGAGCCTAGCTCTCTGGCCGACTCTCTTCCTATTATTTTACATTATTCTTGGGAAAACAACCTGTTAAATTCCTATACCAATAGGTTTCATTTTTCATGATTGACAGTGGAAGTGCTAAATATGTTCATCCCTGCATGCTACAGAGGTTCCATATTTTGTATAGAGACAAAGAAAATAAAAAGATGAAAAGAGGGTATGCCTTAAAAGAATAATCAAAAGGCAAGAAAATCAATTGGTCAGAAAAAATAATGAAAATGAACCCCAAAAACCAAAGACCAGGAAAGTGGCTAGTTAAAATGCCACTGCTATTTTATTTTGCAAGATTACCATGTGGAGGTACTGCTGCTCATTTCATTTGATGGATGGCCCAACAGTTCAAACTGGACCATGCCATGTTTAAATTGTTGTTGTAGAATAGAGAAAGCAATACCTGTCCAAACAGTTCAAACTTGGCAGATGGCTAGCTAGGTAGAGAATTTAAGGAGCCCAACTGCTTAATCTGGGCCCTTGGAAGAGATAAGGGTACATTTAGATAGGAGGGTAGTCAAAAGAAAAAGGGACAATCAGGTTTTTCCAGTTCAAGTGCACCCAATGCAAATGAAGAAAAAAATGTTAGGTGTATTAGGCTGGGTAGGTAGTTTGAGGTTGCAGAAGGAGATTGGTAATCACTTGTGGTCTTGTCAAGAAATACTTATCTCACTTATGGCATTGGTACCATGGCAGTTGTTCGGTGGTACAACAAGGAAGCATGACTAACTTCCCGTTTCATTTCCTCAAAAATCATTCACTAACATCCCCTCAAGGACCTTGGGATCTACCCAAAAAGTCCATTTTCACTCCATTCTTGTTAAGAACCAAGTTGACATCTGAGTTGACTTAGTCAAAAGAAGCCACATTTCTTGTTTAAAATTAATCTTTACACAGTCCATTCATTTCCCTATGCTTAAGTCTCCATTCTATAAACTTAGCATACATCCATTTCCATTTTATTCCATATTAACATCTAACCCTATTATCTAGCTCCCTAAATCATTTCCCCTCCCCCTATTCTACAATAAACTATATAAAAACCCCAAAAAACACTAAATATTCCTCCCCATGGCAACTATAGCCAAGTACTAAAGTCGGGAAACCTTAGGTCCATTTGGGACCCCTTGTTAGCCCCTCCGCGTTCGCTACCCTTGGGATTTATTTAACTTCTGGTTAAACAAATAACCATATTAAACCCCCCCCACACATAAAACCATACCATTACCCTCCGCTCATACATATTACTATGGATTTTGTTTAAACACTTGGTTGAACGAATAACTATACTCCCGCGCCAAAACACATTAATCTTTCACCTAAAGTCCAAAACCCACCCGAGGCTACTAATAATTAACGTTTATCGGGTGCGCATTTCTATTAAACCCTGATCGTTTTGCCCTCCCATCCACCGTAGGATTGGCCCTCCCAGATCTGACAGCCCTAATGAATATCGGGCGCCCCTTCATAGCAATACGATAGTACCTGATGGTCGACGGTTTCACCGTCGTACACTGGGACAGCTATCGACCGCCTATTGCATCGGGCCGCCCCTGACACATACCACTCCCGTACCAAAAGCGGTCTGACGCAAACCACTTACCGCCCTCCCCGCTTGCCTACGCCACCACATGACGATGCCGCCACGTCGCCTGCCACTGTGCTGTACCTGTGTCATATCACCCGCTGACGTCATCACCCTGCCACCGTGTCATGATGACGTCATCATCTACGTCACCTGCCACGTCATCTTCCGTACTCGCTACCTGACAAAAAATACGTCATGATGACATCATCCGAGGAATGTGCCAAAAAGCGCCAAATTTCCAAAATTTGGTTAAAAGTCGTGAAAATGACTATTTTTGGTTTATTTCTGTTTTTCGCTGTGTAAACGATGTGCATGCGTTTTTCTGCTATTTACATTCTTGGAGCCTCTACAGCCTGTCAACCTGCAATTCTGCTCTGCAGCAGTGCTCCGCAGCTCAACCTTTACCTGTCAAGTGCCCTCAGCACCCTGTAAAGAGGTATTTATCCGCATTTCACCCGAATGCCTTGTTTTTTCTCTTCTCTGTTCAAAATTGCCGAAGGTACCTGCATTTTATCTCCATTAGCACTCCTACCAATCCTCCCCTGTTCGGAATTTCTTATTGAGCTGGTAATTCACAGCAAACTTGCAAATTTAAGCTCAATTCCTCCACAAACAAAGATATCCCTACACTTTGTTCATCCATATCTGCCCACAAACTCCACAAATAGCTCAAACTTTGAGTTAAATTAGCCAAGCGCCCTGTTCCGATTAATTGAAACCTATTTCCTTAAAGGGGAACCCTCAGTTTCCCTTTCCCTTTGCAGACTTGCCCCCCTTGGGAAAAATTCAATACCAATATTCTCGGCGTTCTTCCTACAGAGCCTATGATTTGGCAAAATTGTGTGAGAAACCCAGTCAAAGGGCTGTAAATTTGCTATTCATCATAAACTGAATACACAGAAATTGGTTTGGGAAAGAAATTCAGTTTTCATACTGCTGTCAATATCCTCTGAGCTTAAATTCCACTTCTATTGTTGTTTGACACCTACATTGCAATCCATACAAGCACTATCAGATATGGAGACTCCAGTAGCCTTGAACATAGCTCCTTTAAATGCTCCACATATGGACTTAGAGTGGCTACCATTAGCAGACAGAGACTTTCAGATAAGAGATATGATGGGCCTTGCTTCTCACCTCAAAGCTATGGGCCAATTCAAACACAATCACATGAATGACACTGATATTTTAGGGATTTGGCAATCCATCATGCCCATCTATTACCTTCCAAAAGTCAATGTGCTACCTAATTTCATCCACCTATGCCATGCACACTATGAACCCACTCTGAGGGCAATTCTCAATCCATATGGGTCTGTGCTCTTCTATATCACTCCTCAAGCTATAAATGAAATTCTGAACTTTGAGCCTCCTCAAACTTTGGTTCCCCTCACAATGAAACTCTTGCTGGATCAGGGTCCAAGGCTCTCCAAAGCAGAAATATCAAGAGTTAGTCAGTTGTTTATGAAGCCAGAGTGCCAATATGATCATCCTCCTCCCTATCATCAGGTTTCATTTAATGAAACATGCAATCTCATGGCGGACATGATTTCATACATTAGCATGCAAAACAGGAGAATTTGTGGATGAGACTGTATTCTTTCTCCTAACCATATTCACCCTAGGGCAGCCCCTGCTATCATGTATGACTATGCCACATTCATAGCAAACAAGATACATGAACAATTCATGATTATGGAGAGAGAAAGATTGTTTAAATACACTTCTTATATATACCACTTGTTGCTCTACTATCACCTAGATAGTTTCAAGGTTCCTCTCAAGAGATTAGACCCAAAGGGAGAGAGGAGATTTGTTGTTTATTGGACCTCAGTTTTCCATGAAGTCCACCATTCTCCATACACATATTGTGAATTTATTGACCTATTCATTTACCCTGCTACTTGCCTATTGATGGTGACTCCTCCTACCAGGCTTACTGCTGACATACAAAGGATCTTGCATCTTTCTAAGGGCTACAGCATTGGTGATTGGTACTTCTACCAAAACCACACAGTAATCAGAATTTATGGGTGTGAGTTGTCTCCCTATAAACTGCCAAGATATGTCCCTATAAGACTTTTTGCCTTGGAATATTTCAGGCAATTCAGTAATGCAGACTTGACCCATTTCCATGGGAAAAACAAGAAGGCACAGCTTAAAATCACACGCTAGTTGGGTCCCTTTGTTTTCAACAAAAGGGAAGAAGCATGGAAAGATGCAGACAACATGTTAGGACAAGAACTCATGCTGAAACAGAGCTTCTATTGGGCACCATATGACCCTGAACACTTCATAAGCCTTAGAAGAATCAAACATAGGCTTTCAAGATATGTACACCAGCTACTCCCCCACATTGAACAATATGCCAATCAACCAGAATGGGTAGAGGGCACCTTGGATGATGAAGAGCTCACTGAAGAAGAAAAAATAGAGAGAGAAATGAAAGAAATTGAGAAAATAATTGACCTGGATTATGTTGCACAGGTCACCTTCACACAGCCTCAACCAGTGGGAGCAAGCACATCAACTACTACTTCAAGGCAGCCTGCTAAAGGGGCCATATCATCAGCAGAAAAGGGCAAAGAAATTGAACATTTTGAACAGCAAAGCACAATGGAGGAGCAGCCATCCTCAAATCCGGAAAAGGGTCCAGAGCAAAGCCCTTTAACATAAACAAAAGCACCTGAAATCCCTGTGCTACAAACTCCTCATAATGAGGAAAGAGGTAAAAAGACTGATAGAATGGATGAGACACCCACAGGGACATCCACGGACTAGCAAGGAGAAAAAAGGTAGAGGCTAAACCCCTATGTCGAGGATGAAATAACTGAAGAGACCATAGGAAACATCAAGGGTGAGGGGACTTCTAAGCAGCATATCCCTCCTATCTTGGAAACATCAGCCAGCTCCTTTCAGCAGGAGCAAGAGAAACAACCAGGTGGGGAGGTTTCATCCTCCCAACAGCAGGCCCAAAGGGGCTCGGATATAAAGAAGGCATTCATAGAGATTAAAGCTAGAAATGAGCCTATAAGGTTTCAACTTTATAACCAGTTAATGAGAATGGCTCTGACAAATTAGCTGAGGCTAATGGTAGCCTATGATATAGAAGCAGGGAAGATGACACCCAGTCACTTCAGCCCTCCTACACAGCAGCCACAGTCAACTGCATATTACATTAGAACCAATCTAGATGTACTAGCAAAAGATATTCATCCCTTAGACCAGATTGAATTACATAAGCAGATAGGAGAAATGGTTTATTCTACACTGGTAGACAAGGCTCTACTAGGCCACAGATTGCAGAACTCTCTATACAATACTTCTGCCCAATTAGAGATGGAAAAGGCCTCACCATTGGCCAAGGATAATAGGATAAAATCCTTGGAGGAGATCATCATAGAGTTGGGACATGATCCCAAAGATCCCAAAGGCACACACGCCTTGATTAGAAAAAAGGAGGAAGACATAGCAGCATTAAGAAAACAAATGAAGCTGCCAGTCACCATACATCCTCAAACTGCAGAAGTAGCACAACAACAAGAAGTAGAAGATGTGGTAAGTCTACTTATGAGAATGAATGAAAGGATAATGGAAACAGCGAAAGCATTGGAGGAAGCTCAACGAGGGAAACAACCAGATTTAGCCCCTCAATCATCCCAAACTGCTCCAATAGTAACAGATCCAATAATTACAGCTCCTTCAACAACAGTTACTTCAACAAAACCTTCCCTGGTTCAACTTCAGTAGTAGGTACATCGACTTCAGCAGATCCAACAACAGCAGCAGTGCAAGAGGCTAGCTTGAGCATGGAGGCCATGATGAAAGAGATAAAGGCTCTTTAGTT
>APFE031394603.1:0-15645 GCA_000404065.3 Pinus taeda
AGTGATTTGGCGACAACTGCAGAGGAGGATGAGGCAAATTCTGATTGCCTTGTTGGAAAAGGGGCTTAGAATTCTTGTGCCAGAGATGAAGTTTGAAGAGTCCACATGCAGATATATTAAAAGGAAAGTGTTGAAGGAAGAAGTCAGGACTAAAAAGACTTGCAGTTTAAAAACTGATGAGTTGTGTATGTTTGCAGGTGCAGAGGAAGTAACAGTTGATACTGTTGAACACTTTGTGCAGACTCAGAGTTTATATGTAAGTGATGAGATGGTAACAACAGGAAGCTTGGCTTGGGAAAGTATTGAAGATTGCACAGAAATATTTTCAAAGGAGATGACAGATTTATGGCATGAGTTAAATGTTCTGGAGAAGAGACTAGAAGTACAGAGGATAAGAATTCAGAATATAAAGGCAGAGATGAATGAAAATAAAGAGGTTCCAGAATACAAATGCATTCTCGGAGAAGATGTTGCAAAGGGACAGGAAGTTTGGGAGGCAGCAACATCCATAGTGACAGCTCAGACAACAGTGATGGCAGCACAAGAGGCACTAAGGCCTTATGATTTTTATTCTAACAATTGTTTTGTGAGTACAGGTCTTAATGAAGAAGCTGGAGAAAGTCTGCTAGACAAAGAAATTAAAATGATGATGCGGAGGATGATGAAGGAATCCTGGGAAAGACCAGCAGTAGTAAAGAAAAAGAGTAGCAGCAAGAGAAAGACAGCAGAAGATTGCAAGATTGCAGCCAGTGGAGCAAAGCAGCATAAGGTGTGGAGACCTGGAGAAGAACAAGAGACAAAAGCAGCAGCAAATGGAAACTTGCAGCACATATGGGATTCAGTCACATGATCAGGAGATCATGATTAATTTTAAGGTTGGGTGTATGATGCAGGAGCATCTAGAAGATCTTCATTTGTAAATATGGAATAAAATGGGGATAGAGTTTCTATGTTTTTTTTAGTTAAAATTAGGATGAAAAGTAGGGAATAAAGCTTCCAGCTTTAAGTCATTGTGTAGGAAAGGAAAAATCTTGCTTTTCCTGGGAGATAGGTCTTATCCATCTTTATGTACATATCTATTATTATTTAAATAAAGTAGCTGAGCTCTCATCTGTGGGTAGCAAGAGAGGGGCGATGCAAAAGTATTATTATGGGAATCCCTCTTGGCATTCTGTTAAAACTAAATGACATCTTGGTAATATGGATTTAAAGTCGCTGTAATGTATGAGAAATTTCCCAGCTAAAGATATTGTGAATCTGTATATCCATTATATGCATGGCTGTTTCATTGTTTTTAGTCGAATTCCGAGTTGGTATTCGTAGAGAGGAGCGTGGCATGCATTATTGGATCGGTTCTCAGCTGTCTTAAGATAGTGGCAAAGGCAAACTGCGCTGTCCAGAATATCGATATTGCTCCATCTCGTCAGCGTTTGGAAAATTGCAAGGTGTAATACAATCATTGTATCGGGCTGCCAGGTTCTTGTCGTCTAAGAAGCGGGCGAACTCTTGAGCAATAGTATCGGGTGTGGAGCTGGCACGGTGTGGAGCTGTACATATATAAAATTGTATTTAATTGTGTTATAACCATTTAACGCTTGTTTGCGGCCTGTGGAGTTTATGTATCGGCATAACAGATGAAGCCACGGAAGGACAGCGTAAGGTATTCACTGGCATTGCTCGCACAGCGGAATGATGATGGAGCGCGGAACAGAGGTGAACACGCAGAGAATGTGTGTTGATTTTATATGTTTGTTAAAATTGCAGATAGAAACCGGCTGTTGGAAAATCGTGAGCAGGGAAGCGAAGCGTGGCGAAACCGACGGTTGATATCTTTGTTGTATTGTGTATTGAACTCAAACCGCATGGAGTTGGGAGTTCTGGATCTTCTGTCCGCTGAAAATATGCTTCATCAATGCTAGTTATCTGTCTACGAAGGCTAAACAGAGTTAGCTATAGAAGTGGGGTCGATTTTAAGGCTTTGTTGGGCAGTAGGAACATATGAACCCGGGTTTTCTCTTACAACTCGTAACAAGTCATTTATATTTATGGTTGATTTGTTTTCAGTAGACAGCTGCGTTAGTTGTTTGAACTTATGATTGCCATGTATTGAGATTGAGAGGAGAAATTGGTTGCACACCGTTAGTTGTTTGAACTTATGATTGCGATGTATTGAGATTGAGAGGAGAAATTGGTGGAGGTGTGCATGTGTAATGGCATGAGCGTAAAGGATCCTAGGTTTGCGGGGTCACCCCTGCATCATAATGTACTCAGTGGTTGGAAAGATGGCATTTGATGCACATTTTCACCATGTATTGTTATGAGACTCTCCAAATGAGGGATTTTATTATAATTGCAAAACCACTAACCAAAAATATAGTTCAGTGGATATGTAAGACTCGGTTTTATCATTTTGTTATATTCACAACACACTTGTTTTTTCCCTTGGTTAAGGATTCATACATCTGTGTGGAAGATATTGCTAGCTCTCACAAAGTTTGGTTCATTTTTACTATTCCAATAAAATATAAATACCATCATAACTACCTAAAATTGGGCTAATATATTACTTATACCTAATAATATTAACTAGACTATTACAAAACATTTTAAACAATCATTATCTTTGCAAATCTCGAAAACATAGAACCCAAAACGCTCAAAAATATCATCAAGAAACTGTTCAACAAACCAATAAAGTAGTGACCGAGGTTATTGAGAATCTATATCAAGCTCATAAATTACTATCAAAGAATTTATATGTAAGACAAACACCTCGTCTCAATGTAGAGGATATCTTGTTATTTAATTTTATCATATTGAAGCATTTGTAATTTTAAATTTTATTGATATTTATTCTCTGGTTAGATGACTTCTTTTGATTTTTTACTTGTGTTGTTTACAAATCATTAAGCTAGAAACCTTTTATTTGATGCAAAATTCTAATACATATACATTTCTGGGAGAGAGAGAGAGAGAGAGAGAGAGTTTGAGTGATTTGCATTTATTTCTATTCTAGGTCACAACATTACCCACAATTTGGGGGAATGGGAAGAATATGTGCTAGATGGGTGAATTCTCTAATCTATGAAATGGAGTTCTTTTTTTCTTTCTATGCAGCTACTACATTGATAGAATTACATTTTGGAATGACCATACTAATGAAAATTATTCTTCATTTTATGGGTTATATTTGCCTTCCCATTTACATTTATTTGAGCTTGTAAAATTTGTGATTTGTGCCAATTTCTCCATTGTTCGCATGAATGTCAGTCTCCTGTGGAATTCTATTGGGTTTTACGAGGTAAGATTAATACACTTGTTTTCTCTATTTTTCAAATAGTTATCCCACTCCTTTGCAGGATTTAAATCAATACACTCACTTTCTCACCTTTTATATTCATTTCTATGTAAATAAACAATTTAGCTATTGTGAGAGTTACAAAGAATTGTTGGAATTTTTTTAGACATAGGAACCTAAGACATGCTAAAAATATTGCATCCCTTAAAAGCATTGAAAGTATGGAAAATTGTAGGAACATATAAATTTGATGCAAAATGTGATGCAAATTCTTGAAATTTCCTGTTGAACATACATTAATTTGGTTATGCCTTTTGGGGTGATGTTTTTAAGGACACACTTTAACATGGATTCTATCCGCAGACTATGTGGGGGTAATAAATTGTAGATCAACCCAGATGAATATGGTTTCATCGCTCAACTGAATGAAGGACATCATGTTAAGAAATTTCCTAATGAATTTCAACTGTAGGTGGTCTTGTAGGGGTTCAACCCCAGTAAGTTCAACTTCACCAAAGTAGGGCGGAAAGAGACGCTTCATGGATTTGACAATCCAAATGTGTGTTCCATAAATTTAATTAGAAATAACGATTATGACAACACCTTTTCATGCAGTGTCTGGCTTTTTTTTATTGTTCATTAATGCACTTCTAATGTTATTCTTTTCTATACTACAGGTGAATCCAATTAAATAGGGGCATGTGGTAACTATGCCTAGAGTATTGGAATGCTTTCCCCAATGTATTTACCATGATAGTTTATCCTTACCATTACTTTTGGTTTTCGAGGCTGGAAATCCAATTTTTCGTCTTGGTTACAATAGCTTCGGATCTTTTGCAACTATAAACCATCTACATTTCCACTTAAGTACACTATTTTAGTTGCAACATGTGACTCTTTACATATTGAAACTGTTTTGGTGCAACTTTTGAACATAAATAAAAGGTTAAATAATTCATTGTTTTAATTTTTTTTATTCAATAACTTATTTTGAACTGTACATATATGATTACAACTGTGATATCCTAAAACTGTACAATTTGATGTAATGAATCAATGTGGAATGATTATTATCTTAACGTTCTTTCCTGCACCGACAAAAGGAGTATCATGGAAGTCTGAGAAGGTGGGGACAATATATTGGAGCTTCTTGACTATCCTATGAGGGGCCTCGTTTTTGAAGGGGGTAACACTTTGGAGGATCTCTCTGATGTTATTGGTAGTGCTTGCATTTGTATTCAACATAACAACATACCATACAATGTTCTCATTGCAAATTCATGCAAAACAAAAAAAACGGGCTTTGGTAGAAGTGGACCAAGAGATATTAGATACTCAAGTTAATCCTTCTATGTGGAAAAACATGATTGCATTTAAAAACTTAAATGGTAAGTTGATTGCAAAAAGACAATACCCCTATATACAAGGTTTCGGAAATAGTCCCGGAAATGTTTAAATAAATGGCTTCTTTGGGGGTTCGATGTTTTTGGCTTAGAAGCATATCACTAATGAACATTGTCGTACCTCTGATGAAGACATGTATAATATACCATTGTTGTACCTTTGTATAAGACATGTATTATGAAATTTACCATTGATTCGAATTGATATTTTTTAGAAATATAGATTTGAACCAACATAATTAAAATAATGTATATTAAGTGATAAGTCCATAGGGCTTTGGATTGAGGTTGAATGGGTGCACTGTTAAGGCACTCCTTGTGATAGGTTACTCGTTCGTGGGTGCTTACCTATAAAAAAACATTTATTAAGTAATAGATAATAATAATAGCATTTAATCATTAAAAATTAACTATAAGATATAATGAATAATAAATAAATAGATAAATCTCAATAGTATAGTAAAAGGAATTAAAAAACAAAAAAAATTAGGTATGTGGGGAGAGTAAGAAAAACACAA
Organism: Pinus taeda; assembly: GCA_000404065.3. NCBI lineage: Eukaryota > Viridiplantae > Streptophyta > Pinopsida > Pinales > Pinaceae > Pinus > Pinus taeda. Next base: position 5,220 of record APFE031394603.1, read on the forward strand.
AAACAACATTGGATAAGAAAGCGAGTTAAGAAATTGGATAAAAAACCCTAGTTAAAAAATTACCATGAGGGCTTTTAGAATAAATTAAATTTGAATTGGCCCGCACTTCTTTTCATTCCCGGCAACAAGGATTCCATCATCGTGCAAGTTGAAATCAGATTCTAAATTTCAAGAGTCAAAGATTAACACGCAAAATCAAATACTGGGGATTCATGTAGCAGATTTGAGAGATGGGGTGATTGTCCAAAACAGGGATTCATGTAACAGATTTGAGAGATGGGGTGATTGTGCAAAACAAGTGTCACGCACAAGTAGATGTTGACCGTAACGGAGAGTGAGAAAGTCGGGTTTCGCTTTGACACGATTTCGCGTTGAGTTTCACCGAATTCCTTCGACCGATTGTAAACCCTCCATGCCATGCCGGTGTGTTGTCTATAAGTAAGATCCATCCATCGCACTACAATTCCAAAACGCAATTCGCAATTCCTTTTTCTATTATCGATTCTGTTATACATTCTGCAAGTAGAGTTAGAATTCATCATTTTATTTTCACTTTATATCAACAAGATGGCCATGGCCATGAAATCCAAGAAGACGGAAATGGCGCGGTTGTGCTGGATATCAATAGTAGCAATGCTGTTGTTAACTTCGACGATTCTTGTGACACACGCTGGAGCTGAAGCTGAAGCTGCTGCCGCTAAGTCTAACGAAGAAGTAGGTTCTGGAAGATTGGCAGAAGGGTCGACAAAGGCTGCATCCGGGTGCCACAAGCCGGGCTACCCTGTGCCCCCTCATTCTCACTGCCCTCCATCTCCACCTCCCCATGCCCATCGCCTTCGTCCTATCCCGCATGCTTAATCTCCCTGGTCTCATATTTTGTGTTATTAAATCTCACCAGGAGCACATGCACATCACTCATGTGGTCTGCTTGCTTTTACCTTAGGTTCTCATCGCCTCCTAGCAAGTAAATAAATAAATGGCATTCATGTAATGTAATCATTTGGCAAAACATTTCTCTTATCTCAATCTCAATAAAATTTTGTGAACCTTGTTGGTATAAGTTTTAAAATAATGGTTATAGTTATTTATGCGTGTGATATGAATGTCTCTTTTATCCGAATGTCTCTTTTATCCGAATAGTATTTGAACACATTTATATTATTAGTGGTGATAAACACAATAGTATTACATATTATAAAGCTTTATGAAACTTAAAAATAGTATTTTTTAAAATTTAATTAATATTTTATTTTCTTTTTTATGTTGATAACTAACTTATCAAAAATTCATTATTTTATGGAAAAATTGTGAAATCATCTATTAATTCTTAGGATATAAATAGTGTTTACAATTTTTTAAATGATTTGTTCTCATCATGATGTGATAAAAGTTGTCTTTAAGGATCAAATATAAAGACATGGTTTGAGGTCAAGGCATGTCAATTAATGATTAAAAATTTAACATCTCTCATAATGTTTTTCTATAATAAATTGAATATCCATTCAAATGATACAAAATGAAACTTAATTTCAACATTTAATTTTGGTCCATTAATATTTCTAAAACTGGTGTATTAAAAAATTATATATATATATATATTTCTTAACCCATTCCTATATCATAAAAGAACTATACATGGCATGCATGTAAATTTAGTCATGAATCAACTCTAAGATATGAACTAAATGCTTCATAGTATTGCATGTTCATCCTTAAATATTTTTGTTCTTTTTTTTGTTTCTCATTGTAATTTTTTCTAGAAGAAATGACATGTGCTTCAAATGAAACAAGGAACTCATACTTATGATTTGGACCACTTGCCATGTTGGTCAACAAAAGTCTTAGTAATGACTATGGTCATATAGGAAAATTGAGAGAATTCATACCTAACAACCTTATTATAATAAGTTATTACATCATATCTATTGTATGAGATCTCATTCTTCCTATATCTAATAATGTTCGACATCAAAGATTTGTCATTTGAATATAGCTATATATGTTGAGAAGGAAGAATGAAATAAAAGTATACATAAGTGGTAACAAATGCTTTTATTTTTCTAATTTACTCTATTTCTTGATCATTGAATTCACTAAAACGTGTAATATTATTCTTACTTTTGGGACATATTTATATTAATATTATAACAATGTAAATTTAGAAACATCTAAACCTATTTATCAAGTGACATTTCCTTACATTGCCTAGAAAATGCTCTCCAAATATATGATTCCGAAATACATTAGTTGAAATAGCTCAAAACTAAATATTAGAGAGTAAAATGAGTATTTTTTTAGGAATGACTCATCGCTCACTTAGAATACTCACTAGAAATTTACCATAACGACCTATGACTACAATTGACTAGTATATCATTAGAAATAAAATGGAATAAAAGGAACTTGTATCTTTCTCAAAACACAACTTCTTAATGTGAATAGTGGGTTTTAATGTTTAGTAATGCGCCCCAATTTGAAAAATATCTAGGTTGTTTTGAGTTTGAAGAGCTGGCACTTTTGGCCTTATGGACCATTGAAAAGGTCAAAAATGTGAAGTTGAGGTGTACACTTGTATTCTAGTGTGAAAACCGTTTTACTACCCATATTGTTGATTTCATGATGAATTGTAATATTTAAGTTTTTTGGAAATGTTAACACAAGTAATGGATCACCCTCATTATTTGTCGAGAAGGAAGTGGGGCTCTACTATATAATTTTGATGATGGTTGTGCATTGTATGAATGTGTTGACATCACAATTTCAAATGACAGGAATGGAAGATTCCGATATATGATTGGTTCTCTAATTTCCATTTTAAATTGTAGATGTCATGCATATCACTCTTTGTAAAAAGGACGATTTCAAACTGATGAAAATGAGATTTTGGGGTGGCCCAAAATCCCACTTTCTTTTTAAATTCTCGATCCTGCACCGGTGGTTTATACCCACGAAGCCGACGGAAGCATTCTAAAATTTTAAAACAGAGATATTCTTTAACTATCAAACCAGCCCTTTTTAGACAACTTTGAATGAGTGTTAAAACAGCGATTTTATACGACTGCATCCAGGGTCTAATTGATCTGGTCGTTCTATTGGCCCTCTGGAGATGGCCTTCTGAAACCAAAGATAATTCTATCTTAACCCGCTCTGGACGAAGGACAGCAATAATGGCAACATTGGATTAACTGTAGAATACACACAGTTTAAAAAAATATATCAATGAAACAACGTAGTTAGGTGCACCCAGATGCACCCGCACACAGGCTATAAACATGTATTTACGCTGCCCAGCGTTTATAGCTCTCCACGCATATACCAATTATAAAGAGACCGCAATTCGGACTTCTGTATTTTAAGCAATGAGGGCGCAACCTCAGTTCACTTACAGCCATTCGCATCAATCTGAATTTAAATTATGTGAACAGAGTTTTACTTTGTTATGGAACCGTAAATTTGAAAACCCTTCCAAACAATAGTTAACATACATAACGTTGAACAGTAATGGACCAACATATTTAACAACTACACCATAATTCACATCGTAATCATACAAAAGACAGATTTAACTTCATTTCTTAAAGGCACACGAAGGCGTATACACATAATACTGAACCCAGGTTTATATATCACAAAACGTTTACGTGCTAAGACGTTTCAGCCTTAAAACGAAGTCTTGCTCCGCTACATCTTGACCAGCACAATATTTCTCACAGAACAGATATATTTTTCACCCTATCACACTACATACATATACAAGAAATCTTAGATGGGAAGGATCGACGCTATCCTTGTTTTTCTCCAACTAAAGGCGCATGCATGAGAGATAAGTATCCCTTATCTACTTTAAAGCCACTTATCCGCTTTAACTTTGTTTTTTTTGGCTTTAAAACAGTTTTTTCTTTATTCTCATCCTCTAGTCCAGGTTTGTTGGCTTTGTTGCTGGGTGCTCCTGCATCAGACTCCCGAGGCACAAAAAATTATGACCTCCTGGTCATATGCTTCTGGTCTTCCTAATATCAATTTTATCCACTGCATTCTTTCACTAGAACTCTATGAGCTGCAACCAACCTCTACAGTAACAGCCTCCTCTGTTACACGATACCTCACCAAGCCCTCCCGCACTCGGTCTTTTGGCATCCTTCTCTAGGTTGCTGCAAATCTTCTCACCTTCCGCTGCCGCCACCTGCACAATAGCAAGACCATAAACTCTCCACCTTTAACTCAACTGTACCTCGTTCCTCGTTCAGCAGCATCTTTTACTGCTTTGATACCACCTGATGAAAATGAGATTTTGGGGTGGCCCAAAATCCCACTTTCTTTTTAAATTCTCGATCCTGCACCGGTGGTTTATACCCACGAAGCCGACGGAAGCATTCTAAAATTTTAAAACAGAGATATTCTTTAACTATCAAACCAGCCCTTTTTAGACAACTTTGAATGAGTGTTAAAACAGTGATTTTATACGACTGCATCCAGGGTCTAATTGATCTGGTCGTTCTATTGGCCCTCTGGAGATGGCCTTCTGAAACCAAAGATAATTCTATCTTAACCCGCTCTGGACGAAGGACAGCAATAATGGCAACATTGGATTAACTGTAGAATACGCACAGTTTAAAAAAATATATCAATGAAACAACGTAGTTAGATGCACCCAGATGCACCCGCACACAGGCTATAAACATGTATTTACGCTGCCCAGCGTTTACAGCTCTCCACGCATATACCAATTATAAAGAGACCGCAATTCGGACTTCTGTATTTTAAGCAATGAGGGCGCAACCTCAGTTCACTTACAGGCATTCGCATCAATCTGAATTTAAATTATGTGAACAGAGTTTTACTTTGTTATGGAACCGTAAATTCGAAAACCCTTCCAAACAATAGTTAACATACATAACGTTGAACAGTAATGGACCAACATATTTAACAACTACACCATAATTCACATCATAATCATACAAAAGACAGATTTAACTTCATTTCTTAAAGGCACACGAAGGCGTATACACATAATACTGAACCCAGGTTTATATATCACAAAACGTTTACGTGCTAAGGCGTTTCAGCCTTAAAACGAAGTCTTGCTCCGCTACATCTTGACCAGCACAATATTTCTCACAGAACAGATATATTTTTCACCCTATCACACTACATACATATACAAGAAATCTTAGATGGGAAGGATCGACGCTATCCTTGTTTTTCTCCAACTAAAGGCGCATGCATGAGAGATAAGTATCCCTTATCTACTTTAAAGCCACTTATCCGCTTTAACTTCTTTTTTTTTGGCTTTAAAACAGTTTTTTCTTTATTCTCATCCTCTAGTCCAGGTTTGTTGGCTTTGTTGCTGGGTGCTCCTGCATCACAAACTTAATGATGATATGAATATAAACATGATGATATGCACTTTTGATTCCTAGAATATGTGGCTAGCATGACTTATAAAGGTGTAAATTGTTTATTTCTAATAGTATCCGATGTGCTGTAAGCTTCAAAAATTGTAGGGAGGCTTGGGAACATGTATTCCATAATACGTAAAAAACATTTTGGGAAATTCCACCTCGAGACAGTTTTATTAAAATAATTAATTATTTTTAATGGGTCCCTAAGTCTAAGCTTAGGAAATTAAAATAATTAAATGGTATTAATCAATCTATGGGTGAAACTTCTAGAAGAAGACGAGGATCAATCAAAAATTATTTGAGCTATTGATTAGAATCTAATCTGGGTCATTGGTTCTCAACTGAATGATTATAAGAGCAGACTTACTCAGAAGTTGGAGAGAACATCGAGTAAGATATCAGAGATAAAATTTCTGAAGGGAGTGATGCAAAAGTTACCAAATACAGATTTGAAGTGGTTTCTTGCACTGAGAGGCAGAGATAGTATTTCGAAGAAAGCTTTTCCAGATCTGAGGAGTGCATAGTAGAGACAAAATGTACTCCACAGAAATGTTGACACAGTGAAGAGAGGTAGCACGTACCTTTAGAGGGAGATTCATATTTAATGAGGAGAAGTCAAGTTTTAGAGGAAGAAGATAGAGTGGGAGCCTGGAGAGCCAAAAGATATATTTCCCAAAGTAGAAGCTAATCAGGAGCAGAGGGAGGGAGCTACACTTGTGCCAACAGGCTGACACAAAACTGATTAAGCTGATGAAAAGGCAGCACAGACGCAGCAAGGGGCAGCGCAACTTGAGCTAAGGTTAGTGTCGGATTACCAATGGAAGTGGGAACTTTCTCACTAGATGTTTTTCATATGTTTTCTCTACATGGATTTCTAGTTCTAAAGCATCCATAGATTTGTACTTAGATTACTACTCCTTAATCATGTAAACCCTTAGGTACTGCACTAGTTTTCCCACACTAAGTTTTTCCGGGGACATTTGTCCAGAAATAATTGTGTAGATGTGTGTGATAATTATTTCTCGTCTGTCTTGTATTTAGTTTCCACCATTTGTATTTGTGTATGTCGTAGTATATTTAATTCAATATTTGTCGTAGCACACAACAAGTAAATTGTTTAATCAAATTAACAATAAGAAGAATTAACATTAGTTGTTGTAGCAGGAATCAACTAACTAAATTTTCACATGGTATAACAAAACAAATCATGAGCAGAAGAGATCAGAAGCAGAAAGGAAGAGGAATTCGAAATTACTGCAGAGGTAGCAATTTGAAACCCCAGAGACAACACAATTCTTGGGCTAAGGAGGTCAAAGTTTGGAGGAGAATTCGATTTTTCAGAGTGAGTTGATAGAGAAATTTGATCTCCAAATCAAAGCTTTCTAGAGGTAGAAGTGAGCAGCATATGTTTCCTTGTAGAGAATATCCTCAGTTGGGACACAGATATTTTGTAGCAGCTATTGTCAAAATAGCGTCAGTGGGGTGAGAAGAAGACACACTTAAGGGACTTCTTCCTCCAATGACTTCCAGCGAAGAAATCTGAATTCTGATTTGCTAAGTAGTAGGAGGGAGCCGCAAATCTACTAACTCCAACATGGGGTCCGTAGGCCAGCCCAGCAGCAATGCAAAAGAGAGAGGAGGCAATTTGACATTTCACTTGCAAACATGGCAGCTCATGGGCTGCGAGATTAGGATCGGTTTGAGAGGGTGCATCCAACTACATGATCTGGAAGACAAGGATATCATGCCTTCTAGATGAGTAGGATATCAAAACCTATGTTAACTATAGAAAATATTGTAGATTTACAAGCTCATGCAATGTACTAAAGCACATGAGAAGAATCTACTTCTACTTTCAAATAGCGGAATCCAGTAGAACGATCAAAACAATATGAACAAGAAGAAGATAAATCAATATGAACTGGTAGTTGGTAAATATGATTAGGAGGTTGGAGCTCTCCTTTGGTGGGTACCAATAAATGAGATCAGGGGATTGGATTTCCCTTCTAGAGGGTGTTGGAGAATGAGAGAAGATTATATCCTTGTGTAGGTAGGTGATTGCGTATTGGTAATAGTATGTGCCAGTACAAGATTGTAAGATGTTTTCATTTATAATAAAGGATGAAGACGAAGAGAACAATAATAATGGTTTCTACACATTGAGTTTCCACCTAAAAATTATGGTCTCCTCATGTGTTACTATGATGATTATGTATGATGGTTTATTTTGTTTTTACTTCTCATGGATACTTTTTAATTGAATGTTAATGAAGTGATGATACACTCGTTAAAGTAGAACAAATGGAAAAATATATGAAAAGTTAGTTAATTGGATATGTGTAGCTGTCCTTCTTCGTTGGTGCGTGCATACGATGTTTTACTTAATGAGCATACAGAAATCTAAATAAGAAATTGAAAGGTTTAAGCGAGTTTTAAAATATTGATTCACCCCCACCCCCCTCAGTATTTTTCCCAACAAGGGGGTCCCCTATAAAAATGAGCTAGTAGTTGTTCATTGAGAAGACAAGTGGCACGCGATTTTAGCGTTGGACAATGGATGTAGGTTTGTCTTTGGCAGTGGATTCTAGACTTCCTAAGAAGGAGGTGAATCCTAGTACTACTTTGAGGGTGGAGGTGTGAGCCTATAGATTCCCTCGTTGCTTATATGGGCACCATATCCTTTTATTTGTTGGTTAAGTAAATGTACATATGTATATATGTTTATATTATTGTAAAAACTCTATCGATTTGTGGTTAAAGCTCCATAGAAAGTATGATTATTTTCTAGTTGAAGAAATGGTTCATGAGTATATGTGGTTCTGATTGTATGTATTGTAATGAGTTGTGTTATAAAGATCTAGTATGGTTGTCATGTTTTCATTAAGAATTCATTATAAATATTGTAATGAACTGGGTTATAAATCTCTATGGGGTAGTATGTTTCAGTTTTTAGTGGTCTTACTAGTTATAGGTGTCATTGAAGAACAAGGATGGTGTTCCCCTAAGGGGGAGTGTTATGTAATAACCCTGGATAAAAATACATGTAATAATGTTAATAAAGGAAAAAATAAGACCAAGGTCATGGGACACATATCCCAAGGCGAATATTGGGAAAAAAATCCTAGGTATTCATTTGGTTTATTATGGCTAAAGCAAATTAGAAAAGGAAATGGTAAAGGCAAAGAGACATTTATTGACATTTATTTATGAAAATAATGGAAAATAGGAGAAAAGAAAGGTGAAAGGTCACATATTTTCATGAGAATGAAATTTAAGGAAAAATAGAGGAAAATGGGGAAAATAGAGGCCTCAATTATAGATATACTTTTGAGGATCAGTGCATGTCATTTTTCAATGTTAGATTTTTGCATCTTTAGCTTCGAGCTCCCTTCTATTTCTTTCTCTCTCACACACTTCCACACTTAGAGTTTTCTTGGAGAATTCTTGGAGCACATTGGATTTGGAGAAAGAAGGCAATGGAAAGTAGGAAAGTGCAAGGGGACAATGAGATCAATAGTTACAGAATCACTTCCCTCCTCTATATTTATACCATAAGGCATTTCCCTTTGAAAATAACTTCCCTCCTGTCCATATTTATCAAATTGAGCCTTTGGATTATATGTTAGACGATTGGAGAATGTTCAACAATTCGATTATCCTAGGTGAAGGTAGTTGGAAGGAACGATCTCGAGATGTAGGCAGATGTTTTATTAAAAAATTTCTTTTAGTTTTCATTATTTTTTGGATGAATGGAGAGTTGAAGTTCCTGAAGTAGAAGTTTTATTTCAAAAACACGAACCTTTATAGGAATTGTTTAGAAAGTCATTTCAAGGCCAAATCCTGGTATAAAAAGATACATGATGCCACGAGAGCTCGATATGAAATTAGTAGATTGTGATTTTCATGGCCTCTGAGAGTTCCTAATTGGGCATGTTTAAGAGAATGAGATTGAGCTAGTCAAATTTTAAACCCCATGCCTACGTAACTGATCTGAAATGATCATAAACTAAAACTGATGTAGAATTAATTGACAATTAATGATTTGAATGTTAACTGATATTGTGGAAATCGAGGCAATCTGCTTGAGAAGACGACTTTACAACAGCTGATTAAACATAATAAAGATACATAACAAAAGTGAAAACAGTAAAAACACATTGATACCAGACATCAAGATTGATGACGGAGTTCGTCCTTGATGGCCTACATCTCCATTTCCACTTTCAAGATGGGCGACCATTTTTACTAGGAATGAAAAGAAGGTGTTGGTTACACAGAGATTTGATCCGTTTGAATGTGCACCAATGCACCTCTGGTCACTGTCATCAGATATCCCTCTGAACCAGCTTTCCAACGCCTCTTACGAATTCCAATTCTCACCTCGGATGCTCCTATAACACCAAAAACATGATTGCCTATGACCTCTACAATCTGCCAGCAAAAAGTCAAAAAACCACTCTTCTCATCAATGAAGGAAAACTTCACCTTTTACAAGCCTCTAGGTTCATGAAAACCACCTTGGTTGAATTCAGGGTGAATTTGGTTGCCTCAGGTTGAGTTTTAGAACTCATTCTTGTGGTTCCATGACACCTAGGCTAGGTTTATTGACCATCGCATTGGTTGTCTTAACAACTTCAACCAAAGAACCATAAATAAACTTTATAATAACCACAGGACTGATTGTGATTTACTAACCGGTCGGACGATATTGACCGCCTGCATGTGAACGGGGTAGTCTAACCACGACCTGACATCTGTCGGCTATCCCGATAGTTCCAGTGATGGCTTCGTTAACCTCCTGCATGTGACAACTGCCCAGTGGTTACATGTGGCAACTAACCTCTGATGTGGTTGCAGTCAAAGCCTATGGTCTTGTTTTTATATTTTTTTTACAATGTGTTAACATATGAATATAGTCTGAGAGTTATATGATCATAGGTTTAGGGGTTTAGACTTAGGCAATGATTCATTACGTATAGAATTAGGCTTTGATACATGGTTTGGGGCTTAGGTGTTAGGTTAAT
>APFE031394634.1:0-20540 GCA_000404065.3 Pinus taeda
CCAAGACTTCGTGCCAACCTTCGCGTAGAGCTTCCGGTGAGCAAGCCCATAACCTGCGCCTTGCTGCGGCTCTCTCCACCCTTCACACTTCTCCTTCTTGATGAGCGAGTGATGTTGGATTGATTGATACTCAATGCTCCAACCTACGCCCTCCATATATATGGGCAGTTGGGTGAGTCGTGCCACCCGGCTGACTCGTCCAACTTGTTCAGCCAATGCCCTCATACTTGCAACTCATTCAACTTTTGTTTGGTCGGCCCGCCCATCACACGAGACTGCCAACCCATCCTTCGCCCAAAACGGAAGCCTATGAGGTCGGCTCGTGGGTGACTTGCCAACTCGTCCCCACAGTATAAAATCTCCTTAGCCAAGACTCCCATCTGCATTTTACCATCATTTGCCTTAGCCGTAGCTTGTTGTTTGCATCGCATGACCGCAGGTCCTTACATCCTCCTCCACCTCAAGTCATTGTCATCCTCAACAATATGCCATCTTGGTAACCATCCTGCCACCAAGATCATCATCTCAACTGTCTCATCCTTGGTCCATGATATCAATCAGTCCATACACTGCAGCATCCCTGCAACATATGTAAAACAACTGTCTCCACCATGTGTCGTCCCATCCTATGAACTGTCATCAAATACTCCAACATAATTCCAACATCTCTTTGGTACACTGCTAGCCCTCATGACTTGAACTAGTCAAGTGATCAGTCCAACTGTCACGCTCAAATAATAAGAATGTCCATCCTTATGCCTACACCAGTCTTTCTCAAATTCTACCACATCCTGGACTCACCAAAATCTCTCCCATGCTCAGGTCCATGGAAACTCCATCCCATCTGCAACATGTCATGATGTTAATGCCAAACCATTCCTGCATTATTTGTCAAACCTGCTCAACTTGTTTTAAGGACTCACTGCCATGAGAAACTCAACAATGAGCCCCACCTTCTATGTCATCTAAGAAGATGTAGAGGGAGTAGAGCCTGGAGGCTCACCCTCACTAATAAGCTCAATCCATCTGTCAGGAATTTCTATCTCCATCCTCTATAGATGTGCAACTCGATCCTCCTCACGGATATTCAGCCTCACATAAACATCCTCGTCATCATCATCCTCGACCTCCTATAGCCTTCTTGACAAATCCAAGATACTATCGGAGAGTGTCCTAGTAACCAATGACTGCTCGGTAAGCTTTGCCTCAATAGTAGACAATCGCTTACACATGTCATCCATGCGCTTCTCATCTTCCATCTGCATCACTAATAGTTTACAATTAGTTCTAGTCACACCAATGGTTGGAACACCAAAGGGTACATCTTCCCTTCCATCATAAATGTGCAGCTTCTTCAACTGTGGAACAACCATAACATCATATTGTTTCGAGAATTCCATCCCCGGTACAACTTCATAGTCATCAATCCGCACTATTGTGAAGTCGACTTTCCCGGTCCATTCACCTAGTGTTGTGTCCACTCTTTCAGCTACACCAAGCACACAATCAGGAGGAGAATTCATTGTCTTCATTTGTGCCTTGACTAGTACAAAATTTAGACCAATCCTTCTCGCAGTATCCTCACTCATGAAGTTGTGAGTAGCCCCACTATCCACCATAGTGAGTACATCAACACTCCCAATCTTCAAGATCCGTCCAAGAGACCACTTCCGTAGCAGCAACAGCTCCAAGAATCTGCATCGTCCCCACAAAAGCTTCTTCTTTCTTCGTATTAGATTGTGCAATAGTGGCCACTTTCAGTCTTGAAGGATAGTTCTTCACCGTATGTGGTTCAGCACATATCCAACACTTCAAAGGTTTCTTCGTCTTCGTCTTATCATCCGATTTTGAAGCATCATCCTTCTTCTTCTCTTTCGGCTTATCAAACTTCTTCTTTCTCTCATTAGAAGTTTTGTCATAATGCTCAACCAATCAATCCACAGCAGCAAAAGCTTCCTCAAGTGTCTTAATATTCTACCTCTTCACTTCATTACGTGCCCAAGGTTTCAATCCAATAATGAAGTTGAACACCTTGTCACTCTCCGCCATGTCAGGAAGTTCCAGAACTGCACTTGCAAACTCCCGCTGATATGTTTGTAGGTCCCCTGTCTGCTTAATAAATTTAATCTTCATCCTTGCTTCCCATGTTTCATCTTGAGGACTGAAGTGGGTCTGTAAAGCCTTCTTCATGTCATCCCACGAAGTTATGTCATCAGCACAACCATTGGCAACATGATCCATCCTCCTTCACCACCACATCTTAGCATCCTTCATCAAGAATTACGCATCTACCTTCACCTTTGTCTCATCATCGGATAGACCCAAGCATTCCAATTATTTCTCAATATCCCAAAGAAAGTTACCAAGAGTCTTCGCACTTCTTGCACCATCATAAGATTCCGGTTCTTTGACTTTCACATGTGGCACTCCTCCACCTGAGTTATGCCCCACGACCTTCTTCAACACTGCAATCTCATTTCTAGCTCCATCAAGAGATTTCTGCAAGTTCAAGATTTCTACCAAACCTTGATCTCTTGCCTCTTCAATCTCCTTGACTTTATCTTCAAGTTGTGTACACTTAAGATCAATGTACTCATTCTAAGTTCGGAGTTCATCGAGTTCTTCACTCATCTTTGAAGTATTCTCTTGATCTTTCATGACCAAGTTCATCTTCGTAGTCCAATAAGACTCCAATTCCTCCATTCTTTCAAATATCCTTTCAATGAAAGCATCAGTTGCATTGTGGCTAGATTCTCCCGTTTCCATATGAGATTCACCTGCCATCTCTACTAACAACTTCCTTCTTTGTGATCTATTATAGACCATCCACCAACTTCATCAAGTCCCCTGCAAAACTTAACTAGCTCTTGTCTCACTTGTATGTGAAACCAGCTTCCTTCACCTGCAAGTACCTGTTTCCACTGTCATCAACTGTCAAGGTGTATATCATCTCTTTGTCAAGCTTCTTCAACCCTGAATCAGCTCTAAGACCACCTGCACTTCAGTGTAGATGTGTAGCAGCTTCAACCTTCAATGGTCGAATCAGTTGCTCTGATAACTCTTCATCGAGCTTTGATACCATCTGTCATGCCCCTATACCTGTGGTAGTCTACCAACAGCTTATAGCGAGGTTCATCACCACCGAACACTTTCTTTTCACCAATGCTTATGTTCATGGACTACGCCTTAACATTCGATACTTAGTTTTATTTTTTCTTCACCAAGTACTATTATTATTCCTTTATACTAATGAACACCCATACACATTCATTATCCACAACAATTATACATAAAGAACACAATTGCAACAATATAAAGGGAGGGGCAACTCCCTGAACAATGAGTCTGCCCAATTTCAATATATTATCAACTTTTAAAATTTTACAAGTATACCTTAGAAACCCCAAGTTTCATACTTAGCCAAAATTCTGACTTCGTGTCTTGCCAATGAGTTTCCCACCTTGTGCACGCCTTGCATGGTGGTCAATCTTACATTCCACACTTAACGAAATTTTCCACCCGGCAACACCTTCGTGCAGCCTCAACCGGATGCCAACCGCGTTCACCATTTCAACGCACAAGTCACTTGCCTAAGTCGGGTGGGCGTGCCCTCACACACCCTCCACCCAAACTCCACAACTGATCTCGTCAATCGGCGGGCAGGCGCTTGCATGCACCCTCCACCCGAGTCTTCAATCGGCAGGTAGGCGCCTACACACACCCTCCACCTGAGTCTTCAATCGGCGGGCGGGCACCTACACGCACCCTCCACCCGCATTTACCTCCGAACGACGGGTGGGTGCCTTCATGCGACCCACGACCCGTGCTTCGACCCGTCACCAAGAATTTGTGTCAACCTTCGTGTAGAGCTTCTCGGTGAGCGGACACATAACCTACTCCTTGTTGTCGATCTCTCCACCCTTCACACTTCTCCTTCTTGATGAGCGAGTGATGTTCGATTGATTGATGCTCAATTCTCCAACCTACGCCCTCCATATATATGGGTGGTTGGGCAAGTCGTGCCACCCGGCTGACTCGTCCAACTCATTCAGCCGACGCCCTCATATTTGCAACTTGTTCAACTTTCATTTGGTTGGCCTGCCCATCACACGGGACTGCTAACCCATCCTTCACCCAAAACGCAAGCCTATGAGGTCGGCCTGTGGGTGACTTTCCAACTCGTCCCCATGGTATAAACTCGCCTTAGCCAAGACTCCCACGTGCGTTTTACCATCGTTCGCTCGTTCGCCTTAGCCGTAGCTCGTTGTTCGCATCGCATGACCATAGGTCCTTACAATTAACATCGGATCATTATCAATACTCTTGAAAATTATGATAATATAAGAATGCTTGAATCGTCGAATTTCTTCTTAGTTTTTTCATAACTAATTTCTTTATGGTTTTTTCATATACTTTTAGAAACATGTGTTAAGGTTAAATATTGTTCTTAAAAGTATTTTAAAGAATTGGATGATATTAAAGGGTGGGAAGAGTTTTAAATTAAAATATGGAAATAGATGGCTAAGGTTCAAGTAATCTAATATTCTGTGAAGGAAGAATGTGTATAGTTCACAAAATCCGAGGTGAGAATACCTAAATATTTATAATGAAATTTTACAACTTATTTAGACATAATATTTTTTAATTAAGATCATTTACTTAACATGTGCCTTTTATTTGGGAAACGACTTCGCTTCGTAGTCCCTATGTGCAACAAAATTTTAGTGGATCCCTAAACTCGAACAAAATTCTAGTGGATCCCTAAACTCGAAGCCTAATTCCAAATGACTTTCTATGACCTTTGTGCATCGTCAAGAGACGGGGCTTCTTATTATTTGACGACGATGGAGTTCATAACAAGATCAGAGTTAGAGACCCCAGTATGTCGTGATTCCTTAGTCAGAGTTTTATGCTTGAAATTCTTCGATCGGCTTAAGTGGGTCGACGTTGTTGTTGCGGCACTAGTAGATTGAATCCTCGACCATTTGCTCTATGGAAGCAACAAATGAAGATGTAATTGTTGGCCATTAGAGGTTAGAGAATTCGTCGCAGAGTTTGATAAACAAATATCCTACATAGATAAACAAATATCCTACACAGATTAGATGTTCTCTTATTTTTCTGTGTGGGGTAGCATTATTTAACATGCTATTGATCCATAAATGTGGGGGGCGGTCTATGCCCACCTCTAGATCGAAATGGATAATGTACTTGTTTCAATCCAACGGTGGGCATATACTACCCCCACGCATTCATGGATCGATAACATGTAAAATAAGGCTTTCCCTTGGTGACGACAATGGCCAAGGGTATATTGTTTGATGAGTATTCACAAGCATCGATGCAGAGGGAAAATAATAAAATAACAGATGTCGTGTAGGGGCCAACTAAAGCTTAATTAGGGCATAATGTGGATGATTTCATTAATGAGGACAATTTATTTATGGTCTTTGTGAGGCTAATATCTGAAGGCTCCTTTTCTATGCAGGTCAAAGTCACATATATGGTCTCATCACTCACAACCAGAATTCAAGATTAGTTGGGAATCTCGTTTGGATGTATTTGGCTCCTACATGGAGGTAACCAACTTCAAGATCTAAAATACCTCAGGATTTAGAAGTGGAATGAAAGGCTAGCATGTGCCCTCCTCCTCCCAATATAAATCTTATAAGGATGCCCTAAAACTATAAATTTCAACTCCAAATCCCAAACATCTATGAGAGCCATCATTTGTTGTGGATAAGGTAGTAGACACTCCATCACTTGAAGTAAATAATCTTGTATCCAACCTAATTTTCACAAATTATGAACAACGGGTGATTATTTGTCGTTTTAATTGATTTTGGCAGTCAACAACTACTCTTTGAAAATGGATACATGGAATTGATTCCTGAATACAAATTTTTATTTTTGTTCAAAAGTATTCTTTATGGTGCTCTTCAAAAATTTAGGGGACATATAGAAGTTTTTTATCAGGGACCCTGATTTGGGGTTGTTTCAGTACCTCATTTTAACCATGGTTTCTAGACGAATATGGTCATTATAGTCTTGGTAAGGTTTCATAACCTACCCATGAATTTTACACAACAAAACTTCTTAGCCAATGTGGGAAACTTACTAGGTCACTTCATTAAAATAGACATTGAAAGGCTTGTGAAAGGAATTGTAACATTTATTTGCATATGTGTTGAAGTAGATATCAAAAAAGGGATGCCCAATAAAACCATTCTCAAGTGGAGATGCAAGGTTTATTGGCATCTAGTGGACATTGAAAAAACTGCTTTCTATTGCAAGATCTGTCAAAAACTTTACCATCTTCAAAATGCCTACCTTTTTTCTGAATGTCCCTATTCCCATCTAGATGCTAAGAAAAAGAGTCATAGATGGTGAGAACTAAATTATACCAAAGGACCTAAGAATACTTCATCTCACAATAAGGACATTATACTTCAATAGAAGACACCTACCACCAACTCAACTCCCTTAGATTCAACTCAGCTACATAGAGATCAATCTAATCCCTCAACTGAGGAGGCCCATTTTTCGAATGAAAATGAAAGAAACTCGGCCATAATTTTGCCTTAGTTAATGAGAAAGCACAAACATATCCATGAATTAGATCACTCTTATATTGCTAAGGAAATAACAAATATTACAGAACCTCCAGCAATGGAACTATCTCAAAGAAATGTGATCATTGTCTCCTCTTTAGATGATCCTAACAAATCCTCAAAATGGATTTGATGTATGCAAGAGAAAAGGAAAGAAGGAAATGTTAAAAAAGTGTAGCAAGAAAGGCTCAATTTGACTTTAGCCTTAGTCAAATTGTGTAAATCGAATTTCCACATCAACATGACAACTTGGAGGTAGTTAACTAGTGTGACATGGCTCTTGTCACTTAGTTATCTCAGTATATTCGAGTTAGTGGGCTTGGAGTTCAATCATGCATGTGTAAGTGCTAAATTTTAGCAATCTAGTTTAGTTATTTTCATTTGTATTCATTTACTAACCTCTAACTATTGATAGAGTCAGTTGAAGGTCAGTTGAGTAGTGCAACAACAATCTAACTCGAAGATCTATCATTTAACTGATAAATCAACCCAAAATAGCTCATGCATGCATGTAATTCGAATAGCTCAGCTGGATTGGAGGAGACAAGGCCATTGTAGCTTGATTTGTATACTAGTTGCATGTACAATTATTGCATGCAGTCAAAAGATCAATTCCTTGGGAATTGCGCAAGGAAATAAAGACTTCTCTATTGTTTAGGAGCTAGAATTTGCTCAAATTTTCGCAAGGAAATAGGAGGCTAGAGAAGTAGATAGTGAGCTAAGTGTGGGCTAGAGGCTCTCATTTAGCAGAGAGAACAATTATTCTTTTGCACGTTGTGCTCAAAGCTAGAGCAAGAAATTGTAATAATTTATCTATTCAACTAATTAATACAAAGAAGCTTGAGGGTTTTTTCCGAGTTGGGTTCCCCGAGAAACCATTGTGTACTTGTGGTTTTGTTAGTTGTATGTCTATGTATTTTGTGCTAAATTGTGATTTCCATTCTACATATCAGTATAGTAGAATTGTGTCTCCTACTTTTCAAGTTGAAATCTTGAGCAGATGCAATTTATATAAAATTTCTACATGGCATCAAAGCCTTGAAATCACATTAGAACTAGCATTTCAAACTTGTCTCTCAAGAATTTCGATTTTGCAGCTTTAGTGCAATAAATTTTCTTCATAATCGGGAGAATGTCTTTCAAAAGACTGATATTGGAGTATGCCTTGGAGGGTAGCTCGAATTTCATATCTTGGAAGGATCAAATGGAAGTAGTGCTTGATGATAATGGTTTTTTAAAATATGTTAACACTAGCATTGCAAAACCCCAACAATGTGATGCAAAACAAGTATCCCAATGGAAGAAGGATGCTACAAAGGCCACAATAATTCTTCAAGAAGGTGTGAGAGACCATGTGTTCTCAAGTATCCATGGAAAAGAGACACCACCTTCTATGTGGAAGACATTGACTAGGCTATTTGAAAATAACAATGATTCTAGAAAATTGGACCTGAAAGACAAAATTCAAAGCATTAGGATGCAGAAGAATGATACCATTCCATAATATCTCTCCTGATTTATTCAAGTTCATGATGAGCTCATATAATATATATATATATATATATTATATATATATATAGGAATTTATTTGGGCTAATATATAATCAATATTCTCTCATTATTGCCTGCATCATCTAAAGAGCATAACTCAAATCAGAATTTGCAAAGAGGATATTCATAGCTGCAAGATAAAGCGAAGTACATTTTGGAAAATTTTCATTTTTTTAATCATTATTGTTAGCACAAATATGGAATTTATGATGATTCTTATTCATTGTTGATATCTTGAACATGAATTATCTCCCTGTAAGTATTTCTCATAGGCTTAATGTTTTCCTTAATTTAGGTTCAAGAACTTGATGATCATATGCATATATAAACTTTGTTAAATATGAAACTTCTTCATGCTCTTTAATTTTGATCAGAAGAAGAGGTTACTTCTTTAAAGCATGCAATTTGGAGAAAATTGAAGTCTCTAAGATAAATCATAACAAAATTATTTAAGGTAAATTTCATACGCTAATTTTCATCTTCTAGTATTTTTCATTTTGATTTTAGTTTTAGTTTCAATTTAGTTTTTTGTAATCTAAGCTTAGCTTTTGCAGGTTTTTGTTGGCCTTGTTGAAAACAGATTTTGCTGACAATATTTCGAGTTTGCAGAAGCAGTTGTGATGATATTAAAGTTGCAAACAAGTTCCATTAGGGAGTATTTGTACCTTACCCTATTTTTATTTAGTATCTTATTCTTTATTTCTCAAAATTTATTTTAAAATATGATATTTTCAACAAAAGTGGAATCTTGATACAACTTCATCTTTTTATTAATAAATGCTCCCTAGCTTTAACATTTCCTTTTGAATAAAAGGCTTGATCTATTCCAAACCTTACAAGATATCAATTACATAATTTAATTAAGAATCCACATGTTAACTAAATATTATTCCTCTTAGTTTGAGATCTTTGTCTCATTTAGTCTTGTTTGGGTTTTCGTATATTCTTGTCTTATTCATTTGCATTTTCTTCCAAGTTTTCATTCTCTCTCTTAATTTGCAAATTATCGTTAGTGGTTTGATCTTACTTTCACTTTTCTTTAGTTTTTTTTTTGCAAAATTTGCAAGATTATACATTGACATTCTTTATAGCAGTTTTATTTCGATTTTGATTTGGATTGGATTTTTGTGATGTTTCCTGTTATCACTCATATTTTCCTAGAAGTTCTAAGAAGAGGAAAGGGGTCCGAGGTAACCACAAACCAACTTTTAGATACAGAATCTAGCCAATCTGTATCTAGAGAGGGCTCTCTCTTTAAAGTTTAGCTTTGATTTGGAAGATATTAGGCTAGTTATGAAAGCTTGGAATTTTGATTGTGTTTGGTGGTGAAATTCAGTAGCAGAGGGGTAGAAATAAATAGTTTAGGTGATTGGGATGATTGAGTCAACAGAATATATCTCAACTAGATTTGGTTTCTCAACAAAGGATGGCTTCACAGGGCAAGATAGCTAAAACAGGGAGCAAATGATAACCTGATAGGATGGAATGGGCTTAAAAGGGATGAAGGGAAATTAAGAATCCTTCAACATGTTTAAGAGAAGAGAACTTGAATGATCACCACTAAAGAGCAATTAATAATTCTTTAATAAATGATCAAAATGAATAAACTAGGAAACATGAGCAATTAAGAATTCACTACTTATGCTAGTTTAGAAGAAAACATCAAGAATAAAAACGATTGAAAATAGATTGCCCTGAAGCATTTTCTGAATTAAGATTTTTTGTTTAAGTATTCAGATATGAAACATAATTGATATGATAAACAAGAGAACAGTAACACTTGAGATATAAATACTTATTTGTCCAATGTATTGCTCATGAATCCTGTGAAAAGTCCTTTGTATTGATTCTTCATCCAGCCAACCATGAAATATTTGTCCAACAACACTTTATTCCAAAATAATCAGTTTCACAGCAATGTCTAAGAATCCACACAAAATATTTCAAATGAAGAAGTATTTATATTAATTCTAAACTGAAATATCTTGAAAAAATATCAAGATTGGTTTGCAAATATCTCAAACTGTTTTACAATAATAGAACTTAAATAAAGGACATTCAAAACTAATGAATCTATTTGGCACTCTTTCTATGGATTTATGGTGACAAATAAGAGAAATTTGAATTTTATAGCAACTCTTAGTTAATGATGAGGCATCCCAGTCACTAACTGCATCCTTCCTTTGTGCATTCTACCCCATAAATTATGCAAACTTAGGGTCCAATAATACGTGTTTATATCACAATTCATGATATATATGTAAAACATGAAAGAGGTTATTGTATACAAGAAAGTTTTTGAGATACACCTCTCTCAGTTTCCCAAACTTCAGCTCCAGCTGTACACAATATGCTTTGCAAAAATATGTCAAAAACAAGACTTTGCACAAACTAAACAATAGGCTGTGAAGACATGCACTTATCTCCCTCTTGGTAATTCCTGTGTAAAATGTGAGAGAGGTTTTTGTAGACAAGACTTTTTGGAACACAAACCTCCTCCAGTTTCTCTAAATAATTCTTGGATTGGCCACAATAGTTTATGTAAGAATATGACTTAAACAGGAAATTTCTGAAGAATGTACCATTTTTGCTCTAATTTCATCTTTTAACCTTAAACTTCTTTTGACTGTTTCTCACTTTTATTTTAGATAAACTACATTGTAGCTGGTGAAAGTTTTTTCATCTTTGTTTAATCCTTAATGTTTTCATGTTTACTTTTTACTTTTACCGCTCTGTTTTTTTATCTGTCTTCACTTTCACATGAATTTGTATACTCTATTTTGTAACTGTCTTCCCTACTGTTTATCTTCATGCTAGCTGATTTACTTGACTTGGTCGTCAATTTGATACTCTTTAATCCTGATACACTATGACTATTCTTTACTGTGTCCTTTTGCCTTCAATGTGTAGTTTAGGTTTTTACTGTCTATTTCAACAGTAAATCATTTTAATTCCATGTTTCCTGTGCTTGTCTTTCAATTGTATGTTTTATTTTCCATCTCTGTTTGAATAGATTTGATAAAAATCTTGGAGTAAACAGGTTTTATGATTAGTATTTATCCAAGGAAGTGGTCTTTTGATCACCTGTAAAACAAACAAATTGTTAAGAAATCATTGGTTTGGAGGAGAGGTCAAAAAGGTTTCATTTGAGCTTGAGAGGTCTGTGGAGTGAGTCCAGAATGATTTTTGGGAGGTAAACCATGCTTGAATCGGTTAACAGAGGCTTCAGGTGGCACAAAAAGGTTACATAGGGTTTTACTGCACAATCAGGTGAAAACGAGCAAAACTGGAGTTTTTGTGTTTAAATGGGTAAATGGTTGATATTGGCGGGTGAATGACAATTTGCAGCAACTGAATGACGAGACATTTTGTCGTTTAGTGGAGGCAGTAAGTGGTTTCTATTGCACCACTTATGGAGAAAGGTGATATTTAGCGTTGGGCTAGCGATTCCATACACTGTGTGACACGTAGCACAGGTACTATTCACGAAACTGCTCTCCATCACGTGCTAAATGTCAACCCAAAGGATTGTGCGATATGCGGGATCCGATCGGAGGATTGTTAGGGAGGTGAAGTGGGGAAAGGTTAAAGGAGGGCGGGCCCGATATAATTTAAAGGAATTAATCATATCGCGGGTGATGCAATTGTTTATAGAGTTATTAATTAGTCCAAATGACATAATTAATCCTCATTAAATGGTGGCGGGGTTAGGTTCTTAATTAACTACGGATTTGTTAATTAATCATGTTTTACTGTTTGATTTACGGTTATATTTAGCCATCGGGGCGGGATATGTAATATTTGGGGTTTTGTATAATAATATAATACGAGTGTGGGTAATTTTGTGTTATAGGGGAATTATATAATAAAACATTAGTTGTTAATATGACCAAAATGAATGGGAAAGCGCTAAGTTTAATGTTTTCCGAAAATTCATTTCGTCATACAAAAATTATACCTTAGGCTAGTGATATATGAGGGTTTCATGTAAATAGAATGTTTTTAATTTTCCTAAGTAAAATAGGATTTTACTTAAGAAAAGCTTTATAAAGGGAATGAGTGACTTTATGAAGGGGTGAATATTGATGAAAGGGATTTAAGTGCTTTAGGTATTTCAAATTATTGGGCTAAGGGTCCGGTCCCTCCAAAATTCAGAGAAATGCTCTGAGCCCCCCTAACTTGGCAATTACCTTTAGCACTTAGGGAATTAGTGAAAATTTTAGGGGAAATGAGTAGGGAGGTTAATTATTTTTGACTTTGAGTATTGATGTGATGTCTTCAATGTGAGTTATGCCTTTTCCAAGTGATTAAAGAAAAATATTTAAGCATTAAACTTAACCATTCATCACACATTTGTTCTGCAACCAATCATCTACTTACCCTTCCTACTTTACCCTAGCATTTTCACTTCTTTATTAGGGTGCACTTAGACTGGCAAACCCTTATCACACTCTCTTTTATTTTACATGTAGATATCTATCTAAGTCTAACCTTATTACATCCAAGGGCTCAGATTAAACTGTTTAGCTCCTTTTATTCACTCTACCTATCTACTTATCTGCCAAGATTAAACAGTTTTGGTCTGATTTTTATTCTCTACTTCTAAAACATGAAATTGAAAATATGAACTAGTCAAGCTTAAAGTACTTGTCTATTCCTGAATTGTGGCATAGGTGACAAGCTACACACAATTGTTTATTGTACAAAAGTAAAAAAGTAGTGGCGTTTAGACTTGCACACTTTCCTGGTCTTTCTTTTTGTTGGGGTTTATTTTTTTTCATTTTTTGACATTTTCTTTATTCTTTTTACCCTTTTATTCTTTTTCTACGGCATACCCTCTTTACATTTTTTATTTTTTTAGTTTTTTACAAATATGGAAAACATTTGCAGAAGAAAAGGTATGAACATATTTCAGAACTAAACCAAGTCAATCATGATATATGACTCCTACTGGTATAGGAACCTAACATTTCCAAAATCTACATGGGGGAATCTTTCTTACGAAACACCAATTGGTTTATATGGGGAATACTTATTCCATCATTTCAATAAGATTTCATTTATCTAAAGGTCATCCTTCTCAAGTTTTCACATTCTTGAGCATCCACCATTATCTATGGGGAACATTAAAGATATGATTCTGGTAGCATAAGTTCACCTTTATAAAGGAATGAATTGTCTATGGACTTTAATTTTAATCCCTCCCATACCACTCACAACTAAATCCTCTACTTTCGTTTATGAAGAGAAGACTAGTGGGGTTAAACTTAACCAGCACTACAACTATTTCTTTAAATATAAATCCTCATACCACCCCGCCCACTTCACCGAATTATTAAATGCAATTCTTCAAATATGCTAGTCAAAAGAGTGGAAAATAAGAGAGTTGAAGCACATATTTATGGAAAGTACAAGTAAACTTGTTAGGCTTATGAATGATCGCTAGTAGTGGGGCCATGTTTAAACTCTATGAGACTCATCGGTACCCAAGAAGATGCAAAGTTGTGTGAGACTCATTGGTTCCGACCAATCCTGAATGACTTTGATCTTAGTTGGATCCACATGCACACATTTCTCATCAATAACGTAACCCAAATATTTGACATTGTCCATGACAGAGGAGCATTTTTCCAAGTTCCCACATAGTTTATGCTATTACAGAGTATCTAGGACCTATTGAATATGTTGCAAGTGTTATTCCCAACTTAGACTGAAGATGAGGATATCATCAAGATATACAATCGCAAATGAGTTGGTGAAAGGCAACAATATGTCATTCGTCATCCTCATGAAAATTATGGGGGCATTCGTCAAACCGAAGGGCATGAATAACCACTTGAAAAGACCCTCCTTGGACTTGAAAGCAGTCTTCCACACATATGTGGGTTCTATTAGAACTTAGTGATAGCTATACTTCAAATAAATCTTGCTGAAGTATTTTGTACACTTTAGTTTATCAAGAATGTCATCAATTCATGTAATCAGGTACATGTTCCTAACTGTAATTTTGTTTAGGGCCTGATAATCAATACAGAGCCTATAGGAAGTATCCTTCCTCTACAGGAGTATAATTTGGATCCCACAAGGTGAGGAACTTCGTCGAATGTGGCCTTTTTGTATCAACTCTTGGATCTAGTGCTTTATTTCCTCATTTTCGAGAAGAGAGCAGTAGTATACTGGCCCATTGGGTAAAGGTGCACCAAGGGTCCGATCGATGAAATGTTTGACCTTAAACTATAAAGGAACCATTATTGGTGATGAAGATTTCTATATACTCTTCCATGACCTTATCTAGTTTATTCTTTCACGTAAAGGAGACCTATGTGGAGGCCATGAATGTGGTCGTGATATTCTCCTTATTTTGAGTGTGAATCAAGAGGAAAAGAAATTTCCAATCTAGAAGATGATCTTAATGTATTGCTTAGTAGAGATCATAGGAATAGCAATAGGAAAGGCTACCTCTAGTATCCTATACAATTTTCTGACCAAAGTAATAAAATAGTACAAGGTTTAGACTCGTACATGACACGATGCTTCCACAATTACAGGTAGATCAACAAAAAATCACAAACTTCAAGGGAAGAAACATCACACAATACCTCATTTGTGAAAGGCTTGATGTTATAGGGAAGGTGAAATTATTGGCTCACGCAAATATATCTCCCTTAGTGGAGCCACTTGATGGTGTATGGTTGTGGGTGTGGCATTGTCATCAAGCCTAACTGCTTAATGACCTCTGCTAGGATGAGGTTCTTTTGACTCCTTCTATCGATAATGAAACATAATGAAGCCCCCTTTACCCACATTTGTGAGTGGAAGAGACACTCACCTTCCTTTAGATCGTCAGGCTCCTTGTGTTGAACCTTCGTAGTAGCAACAATGGCACTCGGTTCTGTATTAATGATTTTTTACCCCTTTTCTGGGTCCGATTTAGAGTCAAAACATGCATTTGGATCTGAAACTTTCATCTTGTCCACCAACGACTACTTTGCATAACACTCATTTGTGTTATGAGTGGGGCTCTTTTTTAACTCACACGAATTTCCTGTATCCTTCTTCATCTTCCCATTGTTATTCTTTGCTTGCATCTTTAATAGGTTATCTTCAACTGCTTTGTCCTTTATTTTGAGGTTTAGGGGTGCCTTGCCCTACTTCAGATTTGTAGAACCAAACTCTCGCTTCTTATATGTAAAATTTTGTTCGATTTAGGTAACATATAAGTATGTTGAGCCATGTGAGGAGATGTATAGAAACTCCATCTTTGTCTAGATGTATCTGTGTAGACAACCACAATACTTGAGCACCAGATCTTGCTTAGAGTCCTTGACACTCAACTTTGTGTTCAAAGTAAGAAATATATTCATGAACTCTGATATGTCTTGGTCACTTTCTTATCATAATTTGTTCTATTTTATATATTTGTCTTCGTAGCTTCCAACAAGGTAACATTGACCCTTAACAACATCCTTAAAAGAGTTCCAATAGGGTGTGACTAAAAATAGTGCAAACTCCTCCATGGCCCTTTTCTCATAATAAGTTTCCCACCAGTCCTTGACATGACGACAAAAATTTAAGTAGGGAAAAAGTAATACTCTCTATCTGAAAAATCATGGACTCAAAAATATCATTCCAGTAGATTTAACCATTTATATGCAACACCTACATCCATCTAACCTTTGAATATAGGAATATCAAAGTTAACTTATACCTCAAAGGAGGAGGTGCCTCCAAAGTGACTATAGTATGAAGATGTGTTGCTTATTGATATTTGCTGAATAATTTAGGAAAATTTATTCATCATTTCATTCCCATATTGCTTTAGGGCTCCTTGAAACAACAATTTTATAGGATCTCTTGTTCCCTTGTTCTTCTTTGTTCCATTGTGGGAAGTTTTCGAGGTTGGCAAGGATTTTATTGTAAAGGTTCAAGTAGTTTGAGTCCGATTTACTTATATCGCGACCTGATTGGGACATGCACAAAAAAACAGATAAAGAGGAGACCAATCTGATAACACTGATTTGGATTTACGAAGGAATTAAATGAAATACATATTTAAACCAAAAACACAAAGATATAGCAAAATTAAAATTTAATTGATAAATAACAAATATTGAAGACAATTTACATGCAGAATGAAAGCAAACTAGCTCGGGTAGTACCTTATATTTTAGAAGAGATGTAACGACTACATACCTTCTAAACTTTGCTACAATGAGGCTCTAAGGCCTTTTTATCATGAAGAAATAATGAGAAACCCTAAACATCCAAAACCCTGACCCTAGGAGATGAAACAACAAAAGCTTGTTTTCCACGATGGGGTTAACTGGAATGTCAACTTCTCAAGGTCGTAACTTTGGCATAAGATCTTCATTTGGCACGCACGATAGCTCATTAGAAAGGTTTATTCAAGGATAGAAACTTTTAACAACAAGCATATTCTGTGCCTCAGATTTTCTCATTCCCTCCAAAAAGCGTCATTTAGGGCCTCAAAACAGGTCAAGAAATTTAGGACACGAAAACTACAAAAAAAATGAAAATTGCCAAAATAGGAAAGTGTACTGAAAAATATGAAATTGATAGGAAAAAGTGCTAGGGGTCCAAGTGGAATAGGCTAGTGTCCACCAATATCCACCCAGATCATTAATTCCTTTAGATTCTAGATATATTATTATGATATTTTTTGTATATATATGCAGGATAAAATATAGAAAATAGATAATAGTGAAATGAAAACACACACAAATCACAATGGAAACTAATATATTCTATAGGAAACCCTTTCAGGAGAAAACTCAATTGGAAGGTAAGAAAATTTTATTCTTTTTCCTATAATGGTAATAATGCAAATACAAATGAGAAAACACTCTTATGGGTTACCCGAGGCCCATGTCCTATGGTGATCTGAAAATCACCCTATGAATGATCTCAGTTAAAGATTTATTAAATGAAGATTTACAGACTCATGTGTTGGTGGGTGTCTATGTTATTTAGGGCAATGGATCGATCATATTGCAAAATACACAGACACTTGAAATGGAAAACAACATAGAAACATAGTAAGCAAATACAAGAACACAACAAATTAATAAGGAGTTCACCCTATCCTCCAGGGCTACATCTCTGATCCAACTTTTAGTGGTGGCCTTCTTTTATTATGTCTTAAGCAGAGAATTACAATGAAGGAGCTCAATATGAGTCTCCTGAAACATAATTTCTTGGCAGGGTGGTTCTTGGATTCCCCAAGCCACTAGAGTGCACAGACTCTTTTCCTTACCAGCTCCTGACCTTTCTGGTCGTTAATGGAAGGAGCCCAATGTGGTGCTCAGTCTTGACAGATCCTCTCATGGATAGCTTGAACCTCTCAAGCTCTTTGGTGCTCGACGCTGCCTTTGGTCAGCTCGGCCCTTTGTCTTTCTGCTTTTGCTTTGTTGTCTTTTCTTCATTTTCTCTCTTCTTCCTTTTCTTCTATTCTCCATCTTCGGTGTCTTCCGCTTTGTCTTTTCATGGCTTTAAAGCCATTTGATCTCATGTCTGTTTGACTCCCCTTCCATCTCCATCAGATCACCTGCTGTAGCTTCGCTTGGAGTTCCCTATCTCGGCATCATCATCAGGCTCATAGGGAGTGACCACTTGTCCTCCTACGAACTGTGCCAGCTTTTTCCTCGTCGGTTCGATTCTTCTGTTACGTCATGGAATGAGTCATATACCACCTTAGCGATCAAATCGGACGTCAAACTTCTCTCTGTCGCATCTTAATCCCCTGTCAATTCTGGCTTTCCCATTGGGTGTGATCTTAGTCGTTAGATCTGGAGCCCCCAGATCCGACGCTATCCGCTCATTTCGCGCGGTTGACTTGCTCGACCATTAGAGCAAGATGATAGTGGTTTTCTCTCTTCTCCGCTTGCCACACATTGGGCACTGAGTGGAATTGCTAGGTTTCAGCCAAATCCGCTTACCGCACAAGGGTGCCTCTGATAAATATCACTGGTTTTTGGAGCGCAGGTCCCGCCTTTAGCCTTTGGCGCTTTTCCCCACGGTTCTCTCAGCTTCCATGTGACCGAGTGCTCGGGGCCTCTCCTTCTCAAGAGGTTTTTCCCTAAGCGCTAATCACGCATCAGAAACTGCCTCCTTTTCTCGATCTAGGCTTCCCAGGTGCCATTTTCTCCTCTTACGCAGTCTCCATGGGCCTCAGTCAGTGCGCTTTGACCGAGGTCCTTGTCATTCCACACTGGCTGCTAACTATCACTGTTTATAGGTTTTTCTGATCATTCTGTGCTCTTAGAATTAGAAGTTTGTCCCGATCTGATACAGTCATGATACCTTAATTATTTTTCATGGATCCAATTCAGATCACAGCCTTCCCACTGAAAAAGCTTTTGGACCACCAAAAGTTGGTTTTCAAGCATCAACTAAGTGAGGGTACTGTTGTCTCACTTGTCCAATCTCAATCCACTTTGCACTGCTTGGATTTGAACCCTTGAGCCCTACTCTGAGGTACTCAAACTCTCCTATGTGTGTCCTCCTCACCTTTCTATCTAGAACTGTGTATTCCTGCAATTCATTAAGATATTCAAGTAGCAGGTCATCAATAGAAGGCAATTGACTTTGCTCTTTAGGATCCTCAACTAGAGAGGGTTCAAACAATATTAAGCAATTTGTGTTTAAAACTGAGTAGATGTGCATGTAAGCTAGTAGATCAAGGCGAAAAGAATTTTCACCAATCTTCTCAAGTATTTTGAAAGGTCCATACCTAATGGGCTTTAGCTTGTTACCTTCACCTTGCATCCAGTCCTTGCTGATATATAGCCAGACTTGGTCACCAACTTGGAAACTATGCTCCATGCGATGCTTGTCATGCCTAGCCTTGTATTTGGCTTGGCTCTTTTCCAGTTGTTCCTGTACTGCCTGGTGGATCTCTTAGATTTGTTCAATGAACCTAGTTGCGCTGTTGACATCACTGTGTCCCTCAACTATGGTATCTTTACCAAGGAAAAAATCCAAAGGAGACCTTGGTGTGAAACGAAAACAGGTCTCAAAAGGAGATCTTTGTGTAGAAGAATGTTTTTCTCTATTGTAAGCATGCTGCACAGAACAAAAATGTTCATCCCAAAGCTTAGGATGTTTGATGCAATATCCTCTGAGTAACTGGATCACTGTCCTGTTAACTACTTCTGTCTGGCCATCAATTTGTGGATGAAAAGTGGTACTTTTCTTTAGTTTGGTGTCCATCAGTTCCCACGACTTGACCAAAACTTCCCCACAAATTGGGTGTCTCAATCAGATACAATGGAATTGGGTAATCCAAAATGAACCCATACATGTTCAAAGAACAGTTTTGCAGTCTGTTTAGCTGTAACATTTTTATTACAAGGTATCAAAATACACATTTTGTTGAACCTATCAACAACAACATATAGATAATCATGACCTTTCCTAGATTTAGGTAGTCCTCCAACAAAATCCATGGAAACATTTTCCCAAGGGTGAGAAGGTACTAGTAATGGAGTGCACAAGCCTAGTTTTCTATTGTTGGGCTTGCTTTTAGCACACATAATACACCCTCTTACATATCTAGACACTGTCTCATTCATTTTTGGCCAATAAAAAAATCTTTGCAGCTGTGCAACAATTTTACTTACCCCAAAGTGACCAGATATCAGAGAAGTGTGTGCTTCTCTAATTATCTTTACTCTCTCAGTTTGTGGAATACAGAGTTTCCCACAATGGTATAAGAGTCAGTCCTTTACATGCTAATCCAATTCTTCTACCCATTTTCCTTGACTCAAAGTTGCATATACATCTTTAAAATCTATATCTTGAGCATATTGTTCAATGTAACTCTCATGTAACACAGAATTATGCCTAAGTATATTAGATGCATTTATAATGGGTCTAGATGATCCGGATTTAAACAGGAACGCAACAAATTACAGAGATAACCATATACACAAAGATGCAGCAGAAATAATACTTCATTTCATTAATGGAAAATACTGAAATATGCTTACAACCAAAAATGGAAATAAACCAGCTAGGGTGATGGTAGCTTATCTCTGAGAAGAGATGTGGTGTCTACATGCCTCTGAACTGTTCTGAACTGTGTTACAATGAGGGTCGAAGGCCTATTTATTGTTTAGAAACAATGGAAAACCCTTCACATTCCAAAACCTAGCCCTAGAAGATGAAACGCCAAATTGTGGGCCCCATTTTGGGTTAATTGGTACATCAATTTCCTAAGGTCGTAACTTTGGCATACGATCTCCGTTTGACGCGTATGATAGCTCATTAGAAAGATCTATCCGAGAACTACCACTTTGGGAAGGGAAACATCGGTCCATGGACCGATGTTGCCCCCAGATTTCCCAAAAAACGTCGCTA
>APFE031394642.1:0-22539 GCA_000404065.3 Pinus taeda
TTTGCCTCACAAATATTTTGCCCATATTATTTTGTTGATTGGATAGTCAGTTGAGCATCGAAAAATTGTACTCAAAATTTCGCTGCTACATAATAATAAAACCCACATCTACTACATCAGTTTTCCTGCATTGGTTTTTTCTGAGGACAATTGTCCAAAAGATAATTGTGTCAAATCTGTATTGTGTGCTAGAATTTTCTCACTTTCCAATTTATTTCAGCAACTTTTTTATTTGTAAAGAAATGTAGTATGATTAATTCGATATTTTGTTGTAACAAAATAAATCGCATAATTTTACAGTTAGAAGAATTAATTCCAGTGGTTGCATTTCAAGGAATTTTTCACAACGGGAGCCCAAGTTCATAATAGAACAAGTTTTTGGTTTTTCCCCTTGTGGGTTTTCCAAGATAAATTATGTGTCTAATTTGTGTTGATTTTTGTGTGTTCCCACAATGCACATTAAAAAAAACTAAATTCTGCAAAAATCAACAAATCCTCTAAAACTTGGAAAGATATCTAATCTCAATTGCGAGCTTCGAACAAATTTACACCCAAGAAAAGATGCAGTAGCTTGAAAGGACATGCAATGTAGCTCCTTTAGAAAGCAAGACATACACTTCTCTCTACTCTCCTAGGAGACACAGGTCTAAAGTAGAGGACAATTCCCACTTGAGATCCCTACACTAAAGAGCACCTGTTGACGCCATTAACAACTAAGAAAACTTATGTTTACAAGCTAAATTGCAAGATGAAATCAAACCCATCGCCTTATCTATAAATTCAGGAATCTAACACATCAGAAACCCCCACTCAATTACTAATTTACAACCCCTACTTGTTCTTTACACCAACAATTGATTAACTGAAACAGCCAAATAACACCATTGCAGCCCCCACATTACACAGAACTGCAATGAAACTAATACAGACAAAAACACAAGCGGAACCATCATCTTCCAAAAATCATCCCCGAAAAAACAAAATTCAGGAAAATAAACAACCGGAGGATAAAACCCAACAGCGACTCTGGATATCCCTTATACAGGACACCAAAAGATGCAACAACACTGATCTGGAACTCGTCACTCCTCCAGGAGTTGCGTACCAGTTGCAGTAAAATGTTGAGGAGCGCAAAGACTGCACCACAGAATTCCCAACGCGCCTCTAAAGACCAGCAGCAGCTAGAGACTCGAGAGACGGTTGTATCATATGGACATAGTTGACCACAGATTCAACCCATCTAGGGCCAGTGTTGCACTCCAGCAACAGCGAAGACGCACTGCTAAGTATTCTTCAGCCGCAGATGAAAAGCACTCATTGAAGTACCCCTCACAACAACACGAAGCACTAACTCAAGTTCCTCAACAAACCGTGCCCAAGAAAAGCAAAGTCTTGGATCACTTGGAGAAACTTCCAGAACACATGCCTCCTAAGAGACTTTACCTGTTGACGAATCAACGGGCGAGATAAAGTCCCGAATCAAACGCTAAGATCAAAACCAGAAGGTCCTCGTCACCTACAAATGCCTCAACAAAGTTAATTAATCAATAATTAAAATTTTCCTAAGTCTAACTTAGGAACACTTTAAAAAAATTAATTAAAGGAAGAACTCCTAAACCACACGGAACAACTCCAAAGGATTTACCCATCGAGGAGAACTAATGTGCCTTAGCATCCAACTAATTTTCAAGGCTAGAGCACATCCAATGCTACCCAAAATGAACCTCCCAATAGCAAGGATTCAGAAAACAAGAATTCACCTAGAAGCACACACAGAGACAATGAATCGGACCAAAGTGCTAATGCCGGAGAGAACACCAAAACCACCACATTTCCCAACAGGTATGTAGACCATGACACAGCCACAGCCACAGCTAATTTGTTGAAGCGAACGCTAAACAAGCTGCAGTTGCCCAGAAAACTCCAAAGGCCAACTAGTCATTCCAACGCAGAGTCAACAAGGAAGTAATCTTCAACAAAACAAGGACATCCCAGTGAGCCTGGAAGCATCGCGATGCTCAAGACACTCTGTCGCCAACCAGTGCTCCCGCTACCGAAACAGCGTCGGGCAACCTCTTTTGTGCCTCACAAAATACTGCAAACTACACTGTGATTCGACAGACAGCTGAACTCAAAAATTGCCATGTCGCTCCTACACAATAATAAAACCCACACCTCTCATCATGTTACTGCATTAGGGCTCTACTAGACAATTGTCCAAAAGATAAGTACCTCAAATCTGCACCCTGTAATAGAATCTTCTCAACTACAAATCCAGATCACCAACCTCTTCACTAGAAAAGAATAGCAGTATGAACAATTGTAATCAGTCTCAAAATAAATCGCAGAACATTACAGGAGAAAACTTTCAGTGGAAGCATTCCAAGGAATTTTTCCACGGGAACCCAAGTCATAATGAACAAGTCCATAGTTGAACCACTTGACCTTCAAGATAAATTTCTTCTAATTTCTATAGCCCCTGTTGTCCCACTATGCAAGAGCTAAAAACTTATCCTCCTTAAATCAAAAATCTTTACGGCTACTACATACCTTGGCCAATTCCTAGCTTTCCAGAAAAAGAGCTGCCCACAGATCATCACACTGGGAGAGATGCGCACCAAATGTTGAAAAGACATCACCATTGGAGAAGCAAGACTACCATGTCAATGATTAAGTGAATCAACTAGAAGAGAAATATCTAAGGTAAAGGACAATTCACTTTAAAAATAGATAAACTCAAAGCGAAACCTCAAGCAAAGCCAGTCTAATCCTATTCAATGACACCTCCAAGAAGCTCCTTCAAGCAGGCTACAAAACCATAAAAATTGTATCTATCAAAAATCAGCAACCAAACACATCAAAAACCCCTACAAACAACCCTACAATCGCCTACTAGTGCTAGACAAGAACAATTAAGTGAAGGGAAACATCGAAGTAAACAGATTGCACACTCCAAAATAATACACAAAAGCACTAAAACTAACAAAGAAAAGAACACAAGGGGAACCAAGGAAGCCCCCGAAAAAACCCAATAAGGAAAACCAACAAAGAAGAACAAACACCCAGGCAAAGGCTATTCCTTAAGCTAGAAACAAAACATGACCAAGCAAGAGCAGGAAAAACGTCACTCCTACAGCAGGGACAAACAGTCCAGGCTCAAAAAGTTTGATTTGCTCCAAGTCTCCCAAGACAACCCAAGCAGCCCCTAACCCCAGCGAAAGAAGAAAGACTAATACGTAAGCTACTCTCTACACTGCGACAAACTAGGACAGCAGCGTCAACACTCTAGGGCCCGGTTGTCAAACCTGGCAATGCGAGCCACGCAGCAAAGAAGACTCAAGAAGAAGAACAAAATTCATAGTAAAAAACAAAGCACCGAAAGAAGCAGAACCAAGTGCCACAACAAAGTGCCCAAAAAACAAATGCAAGAATAACGAGGTATATCTTCAAAAAACACTAAAGACTCCACTTATACTTGGACGGTCGACGAATCAACGGGCAAGATTAAGTCACTAATAAAAGGCTAAGAAGAGAACTACTAGGTCCTCTCAATTAGAACGTTCTCACCATAGCAGAGAACAAACATAATATTCTTATTTTCATATGTTTAGACTTAGGAACCACATAAAAATACTAATAAGAAGAAAAAAACCTCAGAAAAGTAAAAAGGATCCAAAAGAGTTATGAGTCAAGCACATCACATGTGCCCTAGACTCTCCACTAATTTTCAAGGCTAGACCACATACAAAGCTACCCAAAATGAACAAACCCGAAAAGCAAGGAATATCTCAGCTAATTTTCTAATAGCATCTTAGCTAATTTTCTAATAGCATCTTTCGTTGCACGAAAGAGCCCTGATACAAGCTAGTCAGGGTCTCCCACATCTCCCTTGTTGTGTTCTTCTCAGCAATGTGTCGTACGCCATGATCTTTAACCCCGTCTAGGATCATGCACTTGGCCTTAGCCTGGGCCTCCTCATATCTCTTCAATGGATCAGCGTCGATTGGTTTAGCGACAAACTTCAAGGCATAGTCCTTGATGCGATGTTTGTCTAGGATTGTAAAGATATTGGCTTTCCAGATGACAAAATTGGATGCTCCATCCAATCTGTCATGATCCCTCAACCCATTCATTGCCATCTCTGCTCCTCTTCCCTAGACTCCTTTTGAGTCTTGATTTCCCTCTCGAAAATCCTCTAGCCAATCGTCGAATCACTCCTCTCCAATCCTCCTTTGTCTCTGCAACCCGGATCTAGATTTCTTGGCTAGAAATCTGCCAAGGAAGTGCTTCCCTCTACCTTGGTTCAATCTCCTTGGACACTGTTCTGCACCGACAGAAACAACGCCCCACCAGCTTCTCAAATCAAAATTTGCACAGCTCCCTTAGCCCTGGCAACTCGAAGAATCTAAGCCCTTCAGGCTCTGCGCAATCTCTACGTGCTCTGAATCTGCTCCTCCCGGCCAATTGCGTCAATCCTTCCTGGCTAAGAATGATGACGTGGCTCTGCATGAGCCTGAGTTGGCCTCCTATGCCTCTGCGTTGGCCCTTATCTTGGCTCAGAGTGCTGACGCAAGCACTGCGTAAGCCTCCGCATCACACTCTTTGCATTGCGTCACTCCTCTTGCCTCTTCAGCTCTGGAACAACATCGTCTCTCGGGACAGTGGCTTCTCTGCTGCAAATTCTCAAATTTCTTGGTTGGTGTCTTTAGTCGCCTATGATCTGCAGTATGCCTCTGATACCATGTGAAAATTACTGAATCTAACACATCAGAAACCCCTACTGCAGTTACTGGTTTACAATCTCCTACTTGTTCTTTACATTAACAAGTTATTTATTTGCATAGACATCGAAGTAAACACTATTGCAACCTTCACAATTATACAGATCATGCATAAAAACTAACAGAGACAATAACACAAGGGACACCCTTATTTATGGACAATCGTCCCCAGAAAAACCCAATTCGAGAAAATTGTTGCAACATATAGAGGGTTTGCCTTATTAAGCAGATTTCGTGAATACAACTAGGGTGCCAGAAATGGCTCACTCAACAGAGAATATCCTTGCCAGTAGTACCTCTATCCAGAGACAGATATTGCAGAAAATCAACAACCAAATGATCAAACCCCACAGCGACTCTAGTTGTTCCTTATGCTAGACAGCGAAAGCTACTCCAAGCACTGCTCTGGAACTACGTCACTCCTCCATGAGCTCCATCACTCCTGTAGGAGCTACGTCACCCTTTCTCGGCTCAGAATTTGTTGATTTGCTCCCAGTCTACCCCACAAAATCTCCCCAACGCTGCCTCTCAGGCCCAGCGTCAACCTCTACAGCTTTTGCTTCAGCCTTCTACGTCATTTGTCCCGGCTTTTCAACCTCTGCGTCAGCCCTTCTAGGGCCTGCGATGTCTCCCCCAACATTGTGTTGCCTCTCCGCTATGTACTCTTCAGCCTCATATAAAAATCCCCTGCTAAACTGCCCCTCATTGCAACTCTGACCACTAACTCGATTTCCTTAGCAAACCTCGCCCCATAAAATTATTCTTTGATCACTTGGTGTATCTTCAACTAACCCTCAAGCCTCCTCTTATACTATTCCTGTTGACAAAACAACGGTCGAGATTAAGTCCCTAATCAACGACTAAGATTAGAACTAGCTTAATCTTCGTCACTTAAAACTTTCTCACCCATATTTTATTAATACACATTAATATTTTTATTTTCCTAAGTTTAGACTTAGGAACCCATTAAAAATATTAATTATTTTAATAACTCCTCATCTCGGTGGAATTTCCCCAAACGATTTTTGGGTCTTGGAGATCTCATGTGCCTTAGCCTCTCCACCAATTTTCAAGGCTAGAGCACATTCGATGCTACCCAAAATCAACACTATTGTGGACTTTTAAGGCTTAAGTGAATTATTAGCCTAAGAGTAAAGTGCTTACTTTCCCTAGTGTAAATAGGGGAATGTTACCCTTCAGTTGAATCATTGCACATTTGGAAGATATCATTTCTCTTGCACTTGTCATTTCTCTCTAAATTTGCTATGGAGCACTTGTTGAGCAACTTCTCTCTTGGGAGATTTTGTGACGTGGATGGTGCTCTTTTCATGGATGATTATTGGTTATCCTATATGATATGTGTTATTCAATGTACGTTATCTTCTTCCAATCTTGTTTATTATTATTTTGGGTTATTGAACATTCACCATAATTTTGTTGGTATTTTTATTTCTTAATTCTTCTTTAACAAGGTTTTTCATTAAGCTCTCTTGAGGTGACCTAAGTTAAACTCCCTCCCTTATTTAACCAAAAGAATAGAAGGACAGTAGGATTAGAGGATTAAGGGACACAAGTTAGTCTCTCTTAGTTTCTTGTAACCCATATCCATCTCTTTTCTTCCAAGGGTTTTTACTTATGTACTCCATTAGCCCTAGATTAAGAAATTCACTATTCTTATCTATTGTGTCAATCATTTAAATCTCTAAAACTCATCGTTCTTTTTGTTCTAGGGTAAATTAGGGTTTAATTACAAACAAAATCATATATTTTCAACATTTATTGACTTAGATGCTAATGCCATATGGTGAGAAATTGTTTGGGATATATTTGAAAAGAAAAAGTTTCGAGATGATGTGTAAAGTTTTAATTGTGATTACATGTCTTTAAACCACTGAAAATTGTTGTAATTAATTTTCTTGTTTGCCCATTTTATATGCCTTTAAACCACTAAAAAATGTTGTAATTAATTCTCTTGTTTACTCATTTTTAACCTTCATTTTTTACCTCATTATCATAATTTCTAGGATTAAATTTGTTGTTGTCTTAAAAAATTCTATTGCTGCAATTTCTAATCCTACATGCTAGTTTATTTCAGCAAAAGGTGATTTCTTGATCATATGTGTTTGGGGAACGTCTTTGAGCCTTTATTGATTGACCTAAACCTCTAGAAGAGCCATAGGATCCTTTGAACTCAAATCTGGAAATTACTTCTGAAATCACTACAAGCCCTAATTCTCTAATCCTCTAAAATATTAATGATAGAAGTATAACTCTTAAGGGACTCCTGACTTGGTTTAACTAAGCCATTTGATCCCTAAAATTCACAGAGGAAGCCTACCTTGTGTTGCACATCCACCCCACACTAAAACAAGGAGACTCGTTGCTAAGGTAACAGTGGTGACACTCCCATTGTTGCAATTTCTCTAGGTCACTAAGTGAGGTTGTGCACTAAGGTGCTAGAGTTTGTTATAAGAAGTTCCACCTCTAATGATTCAAATTCAATTTTTTATCTTTACCAAAAACTCATACTCGGTAAACATAGTTGTGTCCCATTCAAGGCAATCTTTGCCCTAATTATAATTCGAGTAACCACTCTCAATGACAACTTTGGTGAGGAAGGCCCATGGTGGAAGAGGCCTTCAACGATGATCTATTTCACTTTTTGGTAGAAGAAAATTGATAAAGTCCAAAAGAGTGGATAACACCCACTTTAGCATAGGTATTGACCTATTAAAAAGTCATTGACACAAAGGAACCAGATGAGAAGCCTTCCTCAACATTGTTGAGTTGCTTAGCTACTCAGAAAGGAGTGTTGGAGAGTTTAATCAGTATAGAAGAAGAGACTTTTGTAGAGATACAAAGAATTTAATAAGGTTCTCATTATTAACATCTATTCACCCAGTTATTGTAGAGATAGTGCTTGAGGAAACACATAAAATTAAAAGAAGGCTCATCATCAAACTGTTGAGGACATGGATCCACTAAAACTTGTTGAGAATCATCTATAGATGAATCACCAATAAGAAGCAGTGGAAAAGATCTTGACAAACTGTGAGTAAGAACTTCATCAAAGAAGATATCTCTACATTCAATCACCTTATAAGTCAAACGATCATACAAACAAGATGCCTTGGAAATTTCATTGTAACCACCAAAACATGATTGCAATTTTTTGGATCCAATTTGTTTTACTTTGCCCCATCGATATTAAACCACGCACATGATCCAAATATTCTAGAATCTAACTAAAAGTTTGGTGTCCTGCAATTTCTAAAAGATAGTCATACAACTCATACCTTGAACAACATAAGTAGGTATTACTTGATTATGCAAGTTACGCATCATCAACTACTTCCCCAAAGACTTAGGCTCCATTTGTTTATAGTGAAGCATAAATCAAATCATTTCCAAAACAACTCTATTCTTTTGGTTAGCCTCTTCATCTCATTGTAGAAGATTCCTTTACCAAGAGATGCCATGAGATTTGAAAAGGGTTTGGAAACTACTACTAGAGTATTCTTCTCCATAATTGACATTGGGATATACTATGTTTTTCTTAATTTGATTGCCCTCTAATAATTTAAATTCTTTGAATTTCTTGAAAACTTCATCTTTGGATTGCATGGTGTATATCAAAAGGTAGTGAGAGAAATCAATAATAAGTGAGAGGAAGTACTTTCCACCAAAAGAATGAGCGGCCTATTGCCACAAAATCTAGCAAGCCTAGAGCAAAGCTTCAATGGGTGGGGCCAAACCTTATGGCAACAAGAGAAAGGGTTGTCATTGCCACCTCAACAACCTTTCTCCTACTCTTTAGTGGAATTAGACCACAAGGGGGGTTTCCATAAATCACCTAGACAGATATTATATCGTTATAGCTCAAGGTGATGAATAAAGGTCTATTGTTGGATAGAGTAACAGCAACGCCTAAGATGGCCTAGGACTTTTATACTAGGGATTACATACTTTATCCATAGACCAAGAAATAGGTTGCTATAAGTTAGGGCTTGGAAGATATGCAATGATGAGGCGTGCAATGTCATATAGAAGCCCAAGAAAAGATCTTAGAATGATATTCAACAACAAAGGATCAAGACCTTCCAATAGAGAATGGGGTTAGGCCAGTGAAATTAATCTGGTGGTTGTTACGTATGCATAAACAGCAAAAAGGAGAGTGTTGTCAGACCTATTTAGGAAGTGTAGACCCGACACTATGCTAGATTTTGCCTTAAAACAACTTATTGACACAATTCCTAAATTATGAGCTACAAACATCCATTCAATCTTCACTTTTATGCATAAATTTTCCCTAGAAACCCTACTGATTTCCCTAGCTATCTACGAAAGAGAAAAAGGAGAGAAACCTTGATTGAATTTATCGATGATGAACACACTAACGATTATTGCTATATCCTACTAGGGTTTAATGGAGTCTTTAGGGTAAAATTTTAAGGGAAGGACCTTGATGGAGAAAAGTGGGTTGCCTAGGGCATCCATTTTTAAAACACTAACTATTATTCTTGTGAGGGCATAAATTAAATATAGGTTTTGCACATTAAGAGTTTCCTAAAGGCCTTATAAAGAACAATTTTACATGCAATAATGAAGCAAGATTTCAGCAACAATTAAGCATTTAGTCATGGCATAATAGAAACCCTACTTTAAACGTTCAACAAGCAAAATATTAATGATAAGACAATAAACTTACAAGATTCTCCACAAAAGGCACTTCTTTCAATCTCAAAACAATGTCTCCATGCAAAAATCACATTCACGAGGTCAAACTAATAAAGAGCACATCTTGCCCATAGCAGTGAAAAAGACTAGCTCACACTTTCTTAGAGAGAAAAAAGAACTTAATGTGTAAGAAATGAGGGAAGTCTCTATCTATATGAGACCTATCCAACCCATTTCTGGAATAATACAACTAAAGAAGCCCTAATAAGTGTTCCACAAGATAAAGGTTACAAGCCAAACTCATAGCTCAAAAGCATAACAAAGATGCTAAAAATGCCCACATATATGGGAGAAAAACCTCCTCAACCATGACATCACCCTCCAAATGAGCTCCAAATACCACAAGTGTTATGTGGGATAGTGTGTGCTCCATACTCCAAGATGTAGCTCCTAGATCGTGGGCATGGCCTCAAAGTGCCCCCATACCAACACAAATATCCATGGTGCCAAATGTCACCCTCCAAAGGGCACGAGGGGTGACATGGCACTCCCTCACTCAAGTGTTGGGGCTCAAAAGCAATGTGCAAGCCCTCCTTTGTCATCACAAGGATGACCATAATCCGGGTTCTAGAATAAGCGATGCCCATCAAATAGTGTCAAGGCCACCCTGGAAGCATCTTGGGTCCATCAAGCACATCATCAATATCTCCAGCACCAACCTTCATGGGCTCGGCGTTTCAACCACAGGGGGTACCTCAGAGTGTCATGCATCATGTGGGGTCATTAAGTAGCCCAACATTCTACTCTGGATAGGCAACACTGCATCAACAGGGTCATACTCTCTCACTAGAATGGATAAAATGGCCTTAACAATGTTGCTGAGAAAGTAGGGCAATCATTTCAAGAGGCCTTAACAATTGTCATGAAAAAACGAGACAAAACTCTCTCAAGATCAAGTGAAAATCAACAATCGTTAATTACAATAACCATGGATGCATCATAGTGGACCATACCTAATGCTAAAAGCACAATAATATTTTACACAAAGATTGCCTTCAAATATCTAACTAGATCACGTCTTGTAAACAACATGGATAACCATATTAGATGTTTCGGGCCCCAAGGGGAAGTGACAAGTCCTAAGTTAGCCCATCAATCCATAGGTGGGTGTGTGTGTGAAATGGTGCAACTGTGTAGTAATGACTTCAAGGTAGAGTGCCATAGCCAAATGACCAAGTTATGGTGGTCCATCATCCTAAGTGTATATATATAAGGGGGTAATCATGGAGGCATTAGTTACCCCTTTCCTCAACCATCCTCTTCCACCCCTCTGGTGTGACTTTTACTTATACATGATTAGCTTTGATTTGGGTGCATAGCTCAGGAGACCAAGCTTGCTTTTTCAGATTTAGCATTTAATACCCCTAAATGATGAGTTAGTTAATCGCTCATGAAGGTTGCGACAATACAATACTTATTTTTATAGATGGAGCATCATGTGCTTGAGAACTGGGTGATGGCTTTTTCCCACGCGCTAATCAAATGCCCTAACCATCTTTTCGATTTAATCTTTTTCTTTCATTGTGCTTTTCATATGCTTTCCTTTCTTTTAGTTGCATAAACCTCTAAGGGAAAAAATTCTTGCCTAGACTTAACGATGAGGATGAAAGTTGTCAATCCCCATGACCTATGACCACCAACCAAAAGAATGGAGATTAAATAATAGGAAATATGGAAAATGATAAGCATGGAGTATCATGGAGATGTTACTTCAATCAAAGCCTCCCCAGTAGTGCTTTCTAAAACCCTATGGCCTTAAAGGAGGTCCCACTGGACTAGAGTCAAAGAATAACCTCCTAAGTGAAGTGAAGGGACAAGAATACAGTCAAGATCGATCAACCATCTAGTTCATACCTAGATCCATATTAGTATGCCCAAAACATTAAGTGAAAGCACATAATGACAAAATGGTTAAAGTACATGCCAGTGGATGACCCACCTTCCTTCAAGAAAGAATGATGAATGGGATAGCAAAACCTGACCGAAGTGAAAAGTGGTGGATCCTGGCATCATGTTCAGTGCTAATCATATAGGGTTGTTGGTTGGTTGGCTATCCAAGGACGAGAAAAGTTTTCTCATACAGGTTACCCACCTTTTGGTGGGTAACATGGCCAATGGCCCACAAATGTCACTATGGACAATTGCAAGACGCTGAGAAGTTTGCCTCATTTCTTTAAAAAAACAATCTTGATGTTGTTCCCCCAACATATACCTTCACAGACACCACTAGGTAGCTCAATCTACAAAAGGCCATCAACCATTTGTAAATGACTCACACGTCACAAGCAACCAAAGTTTGTATGTCCCACATGTTGACGCCATAACATACTAGCATTATCAATTTTGATTACAGTGGGAATAAATCCTTTAAGTTTTGAGGAAGGAGTGTTCCCCAACTTGTAATATGACTGCATTCATCACAATAACATGTTGACCTTTCAACCTGCACTTCAAAAATTATCCAAGTCCAAAAGAAAATGCAAGTAAACTATGAAAGACAACCCAAGGACATCACCCACTATGACCTCAGTGACAGTCCACTCTTTAGGTTAGTGTTTTTCTAATCAAAGGAGGAAACCGTAGAATAAGATCATAAACCTGTCCTCCAAATGCATATCTGCAAACCTGATTTATAGAATGTAATGTTTTTAGATTTTTAGAAGTTAATATGGTGGATTCAAGCAAGATCAATGCCTTAACATATGGCAGTTGAGTCTGGGAAACCATTGGTACTTAAAACACATGGAGGACGTGATAAAACCCCGTAGCAGCAAATATTATCAGTCATAACAGATCTGGTATATTAATAACAGTCCAGTGAGGCATACCCAAGAAGTATAATGACACAGCCATTAACTTATTACAACCATATATCTGTTAAATATGAAATATGACTGAAGAAACAGATATATTTATTGCATATACTGCTCCTTAATACATCACAAAATAGGTTTCACAAGAAAAGATAGAAGAGGGCTGATAGAACATGTAGCTCCTCTAAACTTGGCATCACCATATCTTGAAACTAGTATGTTTAAGTTATCACCAATAATCACTTTCTCACCTTTGTGTTGATTATCAATAATCAAAGAGGGAACTTTGTTGCTTGGTCATATGAAGTCCAAAGTCAACAATCCATTCATGTTAAGTCAAGGAGGACCAATATCCAAAGTGCAAAGCCAAATGTGCAGTATAAGATGAGTCTGGAAAGTTCAACAAAACCTTCATAGAATCATAGACCCAAGAGAACATAAGAAAAAAAACCTCGAAAAAGAGGTGTTGACCTTGAAAGAGGGCATAAACCCTAGGAAACCCTAAAAAGGAAGCATTGTCCATGAAGAGTTTTAAACTCTTAAGGAAAACCCTAGAAAATGAGTGATCCAAGAAACCCTAGTTATGCAATCACAAAGTAATTTTGATAATGCCACTAGCCAAAATTCTTTGGATCAACGGTTGAACTGAGTGATGTTCACACCTACACTAATACCATGTTGAGATTCACAAGTAATAGCAAGAAAATTGAACAAAACTAAAACAAATTCTGCAAAAATAACCAAGAACAAGTGCACAACTCTCATTAAGTAACATGACACGCTAAAGTAGACCTGTTGACCATTCTAAGTCAACGACCTCATAACAGTACACTCATTTTTTCGCAAAAGGGGTCTATCATGTTCAAGTGTTCGCATCATTCAGATTTCATCATTAGTCAGCAGTTTGTTAAATATGTAAACCCATTTTGCATTGTTCTAACGTAAATGATCTTAGTAAAACCATCATGTATGTAACAACCTAGTTAAGCATAGTATTTTGGTGACGATTTTTATCCTAGAAGTTTTTCATATCATTTATTCATCTATGTATCTAGACACAAATGATCGGCAGAGTTTTCCCTCTAACCTCACCACAAAGCTAGGGTTGATTTTGTCATCAAGATATTAAGTGAGTCCTAGTGTATTTTATCGAGTTCTTGTAAAAGAAATTTGGTAATAATCCTAGCTAATTGGCTAGATTATTTTATTACAAATTACTTGGTCTTCTGGATCATATTTTGAGTCACAGAATTGGGTAGATATTTGAGGGTCTAAAATGTAAAATCTTCCTATAAAAAATATTTAGTGCATGGTTCCTCATAATTAGACACGATGGCTAAATATCAAAG
Organism: Pinus taeda; assembly: GCA_000404065.3. Lineage (NCBI taxonomy): Eukaryota > Viridiplantae > Streptophyta > Pinopsida > Pinales > Pinaceae > Pinus > Pinus taeda. The sequence continues at coordinate 13,681 of APFE031394642.1, forward strand.
GGTTGGAAAAATTATTAATCCCCTCATAACCCAATTAATTAAATTTTTTGGCAAGATTAAATTAAAATCCTAAGCCAAAAATTTAATTAATTGTGTCCTAGATAAAATTAAATTCTCCAACCAACTCTCAACATATATTTTCTGAAGAACGTACATCATACTAACTTCAAAATTTATCTAAAGATTAATTTTTTTAATCATAATAGTCCAATCAAGGACTCAAACAAAATAACATCATATATATAAAAGTATTTCATCATCATAAGTTATAAACTTACATGTAGCGAAACAAATAAAACTAGCAGCTAGCTATCTGAGACCAGTGGCCTCTCCCTAGCAACTATCTTCTTGTCTTGTTCAGCAATTGCTTCAAGAGCTTTTTGTATAACCTTCGCACTAGAATCCATACAAGGCATTATATCTGCATCATGTGTAGGGTGTCTAGCCAGGTGGTATTTAAATCACGTAACCCCTTCTGACATCTTGGTCACACAATTTGCATGATATATATGCCCGATTTACCCCACCAACAGGCTCCCCATACTCCCAAAATGGGTCCAAGGCTTTTGGCATATTTGACATTTGTAGTGAACTAATTCAAACCTAGGGCACAAAAAAAAACAAGAACAAAAACAAAAACAAGAAATTGGCATTAAAACCCCCAACACAAAAAATAAAAAGTAATAACCACCTCATTTAAAAAATTAAAAAACTACTACATTATTTGCATTTTGCAATGTGAATGAAAAATGGCAATAAGAGGGTGCATAAGAGAGTTGAAAAGAAAATGAAGCTTGCTGTCCAAATATGGAGAAAACCTTTGCATTGGCTCATGGGCATGAAAATCATACCAATGGAAAAAAACAAAGAAACAAAATGTTGGTAGGCAAAGAGGCAAGCAAGCATAACCCTAAATCTATGAAAAAATCATTAACATAGGGGTTTTTAAGAACATACCTGTTAATGCAAGAAATGAAGTTTGTCTCACTATTCTTCAATCTTTGATCCACAAAAAATCTTAGTTGATGGTGATAATCGTTGTTTGATCCGCAATCCCTCCTTGACAACCACCACAAAACTCTTCCCCTTCCTTCTCCAACACTCAGAAATGGAAATGAAGAAAAAATAGACGAATTTCCCTTTTTCTAGCCGCGGCTTAGCCTGCCTAGCGATATTTTCTATCGTCTCGCGATATTTTGCTGAGATATCGGCAATATCTCGGAAATATCGCAATACTTTTGAGAGCCAAAATATTGCAATATTTTCTCGGCGATATTTTCAATTATCGGCAATATCTCGCCGATATTATCATCACTGCTTCTGAGATCTAAAAGATCTGTAAATTATTCGTATAGATTTGTAAATTATTTGTATACTTGTGTAGATCTGAAGTTTTGTAACATAATTTTGAATTCTAAAACTTGGGTTTTTTGAGATTTTTTATGTTTTGTACACATTGGTTTTTGGGTATTTTGTTATCTATTTGTGCAATAATAGATCTGACAAATCAGCCAAGAAAATATTCATATCTGAGCCAAATCTAAACCCTGGAGAGTAAGATCTGGGCTCAAAGATTGTTTGCAGGAATAGATCTGAGGAATCAGCCAAGAAAATCTTCAGATCTGAGATTTTTCAAGGAGATCTGGGAGTTTTGAGACAAACCTAAGCCATGGAGGGCGAGATCTTGTCCCAAATATTGTTTGCAAGACCGAAAATTGAATTTTTTCTATTTAAAGGAATAAGATTGGGGTTTGAAAATTTTGTGAACCATTAGGCAAATTTTTTTAAGGCCCCAGAGGCCTAACGCTAACTTTTATCCTCAGATCTACCTCCTCCAAAGATGAATGCAAGCCCATTTTTGGCCTTTTTTTCTTGTTGTCTAGACTTGAACGAAATCTTGATCATTGTGCGAATAGAATTTGATTTTTCTGAGTGATACATCCTCAGATTTTACAGAGATATTTGGGTTGTTCATCACTGAAGATTCTGGCAAAGACTTCTAGGCCTTGGGCCTCAAGTTTCATTTCTTAACCCTTATCCATTCACTGCCTAATTAATTAAGCTAATCACATCTAAAGCAGTGACATTAAGCTCATATTTCACTTGGACATTTAATTAATTAATCTTATCACAATTTTTTTACTATCATAAGAATTTTCAGAGGGTTTATATATCTAAATTGCAGTAGGCATTATCTTTTATTGTCATAAGTTTACTTACTGCGCTTCTAAACTCTGATTTAAATTCTTAACTGCGGTCATAAAAATTTAATTTCTGATGTCTAAACTTAGCAGTGATATAATTGTAATTTATGGGTTTGCTAAAGGCATTGGGTACAGAGGTATTTCACTCTTTGTTTTCATAAATTTATTTGCTGCTCTCACAAGCTTTTAATTTCACTGTTGTCCTAATTAATGCACCACTGTTGCAACATTTACTTGCTGCCTTAACTGACTTCATAGAAAGGGCTACATTTAAATGGTATAGGATTGTTCTGAGCATATTTGTCAATACTGCAGTCATACATTTGCTATAGTTACTCATAAAATTTGAGCATTCTCAGATTGATATAACTTGCAAATTTTAGGTGACTGTCTTATTGTTTGGAAAGGCCTCATATGGTCCGATCTTAGCATAAGAATCCTATCATAAAAATTTCTGACTTCATTTAACATTTACCTATTGCTTTCTCACTGATTTAATTTGCGGCATCCATTTGTTTAATAGCAGTAGTAAAATCTCAGGCTAAATACCTTAAAAATTCCTAACAAGTCACCTAATAAACTTACGAGTTATTTGCAGCGGCATGTAATTTCTGTTTGGCTGTCTTTATGAAAGTTTAATGATGTCATAATGTTTTCTAAGGTCTGATCATAATTGACAGTGGCATCACAACAAAGGGTCTTAGGCTCATCGAGAATTGGTTTCCCCTTGCATATGGTTCACTGTTGTGCTGGCAAGGAGATTGGTTTTGAGCTGACCTCTAGTTTCTCATTTGTTGCTTCATTGATCTCATATGTTGCATTCTGAAAGTATTCTCAATAAATGAATTACAAGTAAATTTGACAAGTTGGTTCATTGTTTTCACAAGAAATCTACTATTGTTTTCACAATTAGCTCACTATTATTTGTTTCATGGTTGCATATGCTCAGCGTTGGTTTCCAACTGTTTCAAGAATAACATATTTGTCGTGGGAAGTTAATCACTCTTTAAAGCACATAAGCTTGAGTATTGGTAGCATCTAAGTCTCTTTGGGAATATTGATTTAGTATCTTGTCAATTCATCTAAGTCACACTGCTTCTCTTTCAGATTGGCACTGAAAACTTAATAAACAAAGTGCTTTCATATCATTTGGCAAATCGATAAATCTACTTTGGCATTTGAGCTTCTAATTACTTTAATCTAATTGAATACTACTGGCAGAAAGTATTTTGATAATTTTGCATTAATAATCATTGAATAATTGCATATTGTGGGGATCTACTTGGCACTTGGTACCTTGGCAATTCTTCTTGCGGTGAAGTTTGTGATCTCATTAATAAGTACTTGTCGTCATAATCAAATACTAATCAACATTAAGTACTTGAAATTATTAAGCAATCTTGCTTCATTAATCACTCAACTTCTAATTCCACCTTGCATTTGCATATTAAGTTAGCCTTGCATATTAAAATTTACTTCCAAGCATAAGCTTGGTCGATAGAGAGATAGTTACCATCCATCATTGCTTGAGAAGCTTGGTTTTAATAGTATTTAAAACGGTGACCTTGTAGTCGTCAAAGCCACAACTCTCTACAGCGTCGGAGGCACCAGGTATGTTAGATTTTCAGGAGAGGTGTTGTTCATCACACCTTAGTCTGCTTCACCTTATCTTCTCTCTGCCACTTACTACGAAATCAAGCTCAATATAGAAGGATCGAAGGATTAAAACTTAGATAGGCATTTAACTAAAATTAACCAAGATTCTTGCATCTCACATTAGTTTTAGAATCTGCATTTCATATAAGATAGTTACTTATCCAAGCAGCAGTTGCTCATCAATTACTTGGTCCTAAACTTTCTAGCAAGATAGTTGACTCCATAAGGCACTGGTATCGATTGTTTAAATCTAATCAAATCATAAAGTCTTGCTAAATCTAAAACAACTATTTGGTCGCTTGATTGTATCTCCCAAACTGGTTGGTTCCCAGCTAGTTCTTCGTTCCATTTCCGTAGGGTCTACCCCCTTTATCCTGTTGTTAGGAGACAACTTAAACGGAGAGATTGGGGATCAAGGTGACAACCCCGGATCTGAGTCGTTGTCGTAGTGCCTAGACATTTTGTGCGACAACGAGACATACATCTCACATGTCCACAAGTTGAACATTTCCAAACACATGGCATTCGTCTTTCATGTGTCCAACACCCTACCCTAACGTGTTTAGACGTGTCAAAGGACTAGAGCACCAAAAGAAATCAAAAAAATTTACAAAATTCAGAAAACATATCCTAACATGTCAATAGATGTGTTCCCATCTATGTGTGATGTTCTATTTTTTAAACATTCAAAAAATTGCATCTTTATCTCTATATTTTATTTTTTGTAATTATAATTTTTAATACGTGTGTGTATTTTATGGAGAAACACACATACATATGTTATAAAATACAATTACAGAATATATATGTGTGTGTGTGTGTATGTCAGAAAGATAGTTTTGGGGGTCTAGACGCAAATGTTGAACATTGAAATCCCTATGTCCACAAGTCTAACTTTCATGTGATCTAGGCTAGGATTCTGAAAACGCTACGCCTGACTCCCATAAATGTCGTTCAGCATTTCGGATACAGAAATGTATACGAAATGGCTTGCAAACGGCATGGAAACGTTTCCACCACGTTTCACTTTTTTTGAAACGGCCAGCGTGAAGTCGGAAACATTTCAAAGGAGTTTCACTAAAATTTGATCCGTTTCCAGAAAATATGGATATGTTTCCAAGTTTATAGGTTCCCAAGTTTCCAATGTTCTAAGCACTTTACTACAAGAAAAAATTTCGGGTTTCTTTGTCCAAAGCATGTAAATCCAGTTGAATTCTTTGTAGACCTTATATCCACTGATTACAGCTCATCTAAAAGTGAACATTTATATTGAAAAAGGATTCAGGACATGATAGAGGTATTTGCCACCAACTTTTCAACAATGTGAGAGCTAAAGGATGGAAACCTGGTATTTGGAATGGAAACTCGTAAGGTATCTATGAAATCAAGAAGGCAAGTTGTTATTCGCAAAGTTGTTTGGCGTAAGTAGTTTCTTTGCATTAGGTTAAATTTCTCAGCATTTCTTTAATAGTATCATACTTCACAATACTTAATTGCTTAAATTGTGGCATCTTGATTCTTGGTCATATGATTATAGGTTGTGAATAAATAAATCTGGCTTCTTCTTTCTATGAATTTCAAAGCATCTCTTGTTGTCGCTACTGAAGAAAGCTCCACGTAACTGATCCCCCAACACTACCCATGAACTAAAGTCTAACTCACGAATTTACATCATGCTAGGGGAAATGCGACCTTCCACACTATAGTTTCAACACTCCCTCTTAGTGAGGAAGTGATTCCCTACAACTCCCAACTTATCTCTGAAATAAACAAAACTACCACTTGCCAATGCCTGGGTCAAGATATTTGTTGTTTGCTCCTCTATTGGAACATAAGGTAGCTCCATTATCCCTTTCAGCACACAATCCCTAATATGTTCATACCTAATCTCAATATGCTTGGAGCGATCCATGAACTTGGAGAAGACCTCCTCCTTCCTCATGAAGAAGATCAATGTCTTCTGGAAATAATCATCTATGAAAGTAACATAACACCTATGTTTCATAAGTGATGGAGAAGAGAAGGGCTCGCATACATCTGAATGTACCAGATCCAAAATCCCTTTGGCTCTGTTATCTCAGCCTTGGAAAGATGACTTCGCATACTTGCCAAGTGTGCACCCCTTGCACACACCATTCTTGTCAAGACTATCCTATGGTAGCCCTATGGCTATCTGCTGAAGGATCTTCAACGCCTCATGATGCAAGTGTCCCATGCGCCTATGCCAAAGTTCTCCATCCCTACTCTGCACACCTCCTTCCTTGTTGCTCAAGGTTGTGCATGTTTCAACCTACAACCTATAGAGATTCTTCATCCTCACACCTATCTACTCACTGATCCAAAGGCTATATGCTTGAGGTAAGCCTTACCTTCGTTGAAGATGACATCTTAACCCTTGTCCTCTACAATTACCACAGAAACAAGGTTTTTCTTCAAGCCTGGAACATAGAGAACATCTTTGATATGGAGAGAGCTCCCAAACTCCCTCTCAAAGCTAACAAGACCAACTCCCATAGTTGCATACTTAACATCATCTCATAGTGCAATATGAAATTGCATGTTCTTCTCCTCCAGCAACCTGAAATACTCCTTGTTCCCATTCATATGGAAGGATGCCAGCTATTAATGAGAAATCTTTCTCAAACTGAGAAGAAAACCCATCTACCTTAGTTGTCACAACCACATGATCCTTACTGGACCCCTTGTTCATGTTAGGCCACTTAGTGGCATAGTGCCTGAACTCATGGCAATGGAAGCACTTTAGCTTGCTCAGATCCTTCTTCTTCTCGCCCTTCTGACTAGTATCAGCCTTGCCTTTGCCTTTCTTGCGCTTGGCTCTACAATCTTTGTCTGTCAGGGCAAAGTTCTCTTCATCCTCTATCGAAGCTTCTCTATCAGTTCTAGTGCCTCTCTAGATCTCTTCTTGAACGAAATGACTCCATAACCTTTCCCGATTGGGAATATTCTCTTTGTTGCATACTACATCCTAGAAACTATACCAAGACTTATGGAGTCCCAAAAGCGCAAGTATCACAAGGTCTTTTTCTACTTCTGTCTCGCCCACACCACCTAGGTCAACCTGAACCTAAGTGAACTTTAAAAGACATGTGATGATGGGCTCTCCTTTGCTCATCTAGATACTTCTTACCTTCTCTTTGAGAGCATGCTTCTTGGCATCACTAGAACCCTTATACAAATCGAAGATGGCTTTAAACATCTTATATGTTGTCTTCTTCTCATGGGGTTGAGGGATAATATGGTCTCTGATACCCTGAAGAATGGTCCTCCTAGCCTTGCTGTCATTCTTGTTATGTTGGATCAACTGTTGGGCATTTGTAAGTGGCACTATTTCTTGCTTCACAAATTTTAGCACCCCATTATCTTCTAACACCGCATATATCCTCTCCTTTCATTCACAAAAATTTGAGGCTCCCTCTAAACAGTGATTTGCCCTTGGAAGGTCATACTTCTATCCAAAGAATTGCTCTTCAAAACTTTGATCTGCACTCTTCATTGATTGATCAACTCGGTGTCGATCTTTATACTAATTTGTGCTCTAATACCATGTTAATTTACCATGAAATTATGCAACTACTTAGCTGAATAATTGAAAATTGAAATATACAGTACTTTCACTAAGATACGGAATTTCCAAACTTAGAAGCAACGGAATAAAACCACAAAAATAAAAACACATCACACAATATACACTTATTTTTCTCAGGAAACCCAACATCGAAAAACTTGTTTTCTTTGTTTTAGTACTTTATTGATTGAGCCTGAGCAACTGAATCTCTTATAAGGCAATCTATCTCTCTGAGAACACACATGTTCTTTTGTTAAACTAGCTTGGACTCACCCTACAAACCCTTGATCCTTGCTTCTAATCCTTTGCGCACTTCCTAGCTTTATTTCCTTGTGCACTAGACTCCAATTTTTGTGTGCACTTCGCCTCCTAGTTTGTAGTGCAAATATCCTCCTCAAACTCGTGTGCTCTTTCTCCTCAAGGATACACACACCACAAGCAAGGATGATCTTACAAACCATATGTGAATTATGTGCCTTTGTCCTCCTCTTTATAGATTTGATCTATGCCAAATTGGGCTAGTTCAAATTTAGAACTCAAGTAGTTGATTGGCAAGTTAACTGAGAGTGAACCCTATCACTCCAATCATCACCGGAGCCATAGCTCATCCTTCCTTACATCAATCATTGAAGTCCCAACTCATTCTAAATTGAACTCATTTGATCCATGCCAAATTGGGCTAGTTCAAATTTAGAACTCGAGTCGCTGATTGGCAAGTTAACTGAGAGTGAACCATAACTCATCCTTCCTTCAATCAATCACTAAAGTCCCAACTCATTCTAAATTGAACTCGTAACTACCACTCAATCTTGTGTCAAACTGAAGAAAGCTCCACATAACTGATGCTCCAACACTATGCGTGAACTGAAGTCTAACTCATGAATTTGCATCACGCTAAGAGAAAGACAAACTCATGGTCTTTTTGGCTAAGGCACAAGCCAGAATACCTTCCATGCTACATTTTTCAACAAATGCAAACCATATTTTGGCAACATCCATTTTTCTTATTCTCAATAGTTTATCCATGGCTATGGGCTAGTAGAATCACACTTTTCTTATGATTGCAAAATCAAGGTTGCAAACTGAACATCTTACTCATTTTTAGCAACTGCTCTTAGGCTGTTGGTAACATCACTTTTCCTGTCATTGCAAAACTAGATTTCAAGCCATCTTACAACAAATTTAAAGAATTTTTGGCTAGCAGCATTGCTCTATGTTAATTTTCCACTATTCTTATGTGAGTACAATAACTTAGCCCAATTCTTTCTCCGATTAGTAATCACTTATAGACAAATTTAATCTTCTAATCACAATGAGCAATTGTAGATAGAATAGTAAATTCAATATGCAATAGAAGACAACCAGGATCAATGACAAGAGACACAAGATTTGGTCAAAGTCCAAGGAAAAACC